>OZ034966.1:59151256-59326256 GCA_964030785.1 Siderastrea siderea | reverse complement strand
ACATTTAAAAGGTTCTCGTTCTTAGATTTTTCCCCAAACAAATCTATCGCGTGTCTTATAGGGCCGGAATTACAACATCTTCAAACGTACTGTAGTTCTACACCTCCAGGCAAAGCTTTCACTCTTTCGTTGGTATTCAATCTCGTACCCAGAGTCCACTGGCTTTTTGGTCAGCGGGAGGGCGCCAGTAGAGACTCTGGGACAGGAGGGTCGACAGGAGGAGGACAGGAGGGAGCAGGGCGGAAAAAGGTTGGGCGATGAAACGAGCGTGTCCGAGCAAAAAGGTGTGATGCAGTGGACTGGGATCGAATTGGGTGCTAGACCAAAATTCAAATTTCAAAGATCCAAATTCAAAATGTTCACAATCTATTAATAGTTTCCGAAAAACGTTAACTTTGGGTTATCTTTTCTTTGTCTTTTCCGCCTTAATCGATGCTAAAAAACTGTCTAAAAACGAGCAGAGCAAAGTAAAAAGATGGAAAATGGCGTTTGGATGACGCGTGGCATGACGCGTATTTATAATCTGGCAGCTCGTGCAAGGTTAATCAGGACACGTCTCTAGTTAATTGATTAAATCAAATCAACATTAACACCGCACCTCTTCTTTTTTCCCCAAAACCTCTCCTATGCTTGTCTGTTTCTTTAGGCACTACAAATAGAATTGCTCCTCAGTTTAGACGGTTTTCTTTGCTTTGTTTTTGTGAGATAAAGGGAGGAGAAATCTGCAAATTTAATTTCACTTTTAATTTGTTTACATACAGTTGGCGGCGTTGCGACGAATCATCGCCATGGCGCGTTACAAGGAGGCAAAGTTTAAAGTTGCAAAACGCCACTATCTCCAAATATCTCCAGCTAATTTTTTATTATGTCATGTAAAATTTATCGGCCTTTAATATATGTAAGATTTAGCGTGGAGTAATTTGGAGCTTTTTTAAAAGAGACGAGGAAAGACAACCATGTCATGTTTTTCGGCAAGAGCAAGCATTCGACACTCTCAAATTGAGCGCATTTTTCGGGAACTTACTGTGAAAAAGATTGACTAATGTTCACGCAGACATAAGCACTTTAAGCTGTGAGCCAGGACTGTGAAAAAACGTTTTAATCACAGTGCACGGCTGGCTGAAAAATAAATAAAGAAAATGAGATTTCCGGTTTGTTGAAAGGTAAATTTTGCCGGCCACCAAACGCACCGGAAGCGCGGAAAGAGCGCTCGTGCCAGTCCGTCTCCGCATCACACATCGCTTGAAGAGCGGACTGCTCGTTTCATCGCCCAACCTTTTCCCGCCCTGCTCATGACGGCTCCGCCACCAAAACCTTACCTTCGCAGACAATACCACCAGCTATGCAGGTTAAGGTCGTCACAATTTTTTAGAAAATTCGGCTAATATCCATATGAAAATCTCACGCATTTGACTTCCGAAAAGTTGGCAGGTATACAGTATTATATTTGATTTTTTTTTCTAAGGGAAGGTACGTTTTTCTTGGGGGGGGGGGGGGGGGAGGGCTGGGGCCTCAGAGGGGAGGGTCATCAGTGAAAATGAGCACCAAAACGGGAGGGCCATACCTCATGTGAGCTATTCAAGGGAGGGTCACACATCCTTTCCAGAATTTTTTAATGAGAATTTTTCAGTGTGATGTTGCTTTCCATTTTTCTTACAGATTAAGTTTTTCTTTTCACCTACTTTGATTTAATTTGTTGTTTTATTATAGGTACATTATAGGTAAATATTCTACATGTCTATTACACCATGGCACATAATTTATCTCGAAGGACTCGTGCTCTTTTCCGTCCGTATCGAGAAGTACTTGACTCAGGTGTCGTTTCTTCAGCTTTTTGCTGTTGGCTATCCGCTGCCTGATCTCCTGAGTCGTTTAGTTCTGAAGAGTTACTAGTAGATCCAACAACGCGCTGTCGGAAATGTAGGAAATACTTGTTTTTGAGAGGCAGATTTAGCATGCTAAACAAATAAACCTTTCTGTTAAAATAACCAACAGTAATGGCGGCTAGTCTGAGACAGAAGCGCATGTATTTTCCCTTAGATATTTTATGTTCAAAACGTTTATAATACTCAAATACTTCCATATTCAAACTTCAGCTATAAAACGTAAATATCCCACATTGATTGTTCGCATTTTTCTTCTTTCAGCGCGCACACATTCAATATCGAGATAAATATATCCATATTCAAACACATCGGTTCACAAGCGAAACGTTCTGAGGTTTCTACAGCATGGAACATACCATGTAGTAGTGAGAGGAGGGTCACACTTTTGTGAGTCACCTAAAGGTGGGGGGTGAGAAGTTTTTTTATTAAAACGCAAGGGAGGGCCAACAATTTTCTGGGAAAAAAATACCAAAATTATCCAGCCCTCCCCCCCCCCCCCCCAAGAAAAAACGTACCTTCCCTAAAAACACACCTTTCACTAATTCACAGCATGCGTTTGCCGGGTGTGGACAAAACCTGGGCCTGGGCCCATGGGCCAGCCCATGGGCTACCCTATGGGCTACCCTGTGGGCCACCCCCAATTTTTTTTCAATAAAAATAAAAAATCGTAAACATAAGAAAAAATAAATTAAAAATTAATTTCTTATTAATTTATCAATTATTGATATTTAAAAAAAGTTGGTGGCTGTGGTGGATTAATTTATTAATTATGTAGTCAAGCAGAAACATAAAACAAATTAAATCAAAACAAAAGAGAAATCACAACCAAACAATGCAATGAATCCGAACTACGTGTTTATTCGAGGCCAATTTTTCTCTGTGGAATATGCCAAACAGCACAGGAACACATGCTGCGAATTAGTGAAAGGTGTGTTTTTAGAAAAAAAAATCAAATATAATACTGTATACCTGCCAACTTTTCGGAAGTCAAATGCGTGAGATTTTCATATGGATATTAGCCGAATTTTCTAAAAAAATGTGACGACCTTAGCCTGCGTAGCTGGCGGTATTGTCTGCGAAGGTAATGTATTGGTGGCGGAGCCGCCATGAGGGGCATCCCGGCTCCGCCGCTCAAACTTCGTGCAAACAATCCTGCCAGCTACGCAGGCTATGACGACCTCCGAACACTACAGCACCAATGTTCAGACATTTGTTGCCGAAGATTCACGTTCCGATAATTTCCGAAGATTACCAAATGTCGCAGTACGAAGCTCGAAACCTTGGCGTGATCTTGTAAGCTTCTTATTGAGGACAAGCACGCAACATTTAGCGCCGTTCACAGGTGGACAATTTTGTTTGGAAAGTGATCTCCATTTTTCACGTAATCTGACAAATGCGAGGATCGTATTCTCTTTCTTTTTGCGATATTGACGTAAAAGCCAAATACCGGTAAACGAGATCGTAAAATATTTGCGACGGCATATGCATGCGATATTGCTGAGTCTGCACACGAAGACCACGTGGTTCACTCCGTGTATACATTCACACTGCTGTCACTCGCATCTGCCTCGCTATAAAATTACACAAAAGAAATTTTATATTATTGTATAAAAAAAGAAGCCATCCAAAAGCCTAAATGAGTAAATAGTTAAATGGGTGAATAGTTTTCGTGACAAATGTCGGAAACAGTGCTTCGCTGAAGAGTTCTGTGTGATCGTTACGAGATTCAGGCCGATAGAAAATGTTTTATTTTCCATATATTAGAGTGAATTCGTATAACCCGGTTTCCTATGCTAATGAGCTACGTTATATTCTAATGCGCTGTGATAATAAAACAAAAATTATAAAAAAATAGACTGATGTGTGAATATTAATCGCAAAACTCCAGTTCCAAGCTAATGACTTTTATTTCTCGTTCCTGCTTGTTTACAGTAGAGTGTATTTTGGTTTCTTCTTTAAATAAAATAAAAAGAAACATAGCACTTTGGGTACTTTACAAGTGATCAGCCCCGACATGCCAGTGCTCTGTTTCGTTTTGTGCAAAGAAACATCAAATACGTCTGGACAGTTAGACATTTGGACGCGTACGTTGCAAATAAATTTACACCAGGGATTTTTAAAAATTATTTTTATATCCCCTGCCACCCCCTTGACCCACGCTAAATAGTGGCTCTTTGCCAATTTTGCAGGACGCGCACGGAATGAGAAGAGCACGCAAATATAATAGAGTTATAGCAAAGTGGTCACGCCGCTTCCGGCTTGTGCATTTAACATGATTTAAAGACGTTCAGTTAATTCCCTGACCGGGGGCCTCTTCATATGAGCCCGGTTGACCGGGCTGGCCCGGTTTCCGAGATCTCGCCTCACTCCTATTTCCTTTGTAAAAATTGCGATGTGTTCATATGAGAAGGCGGGCCAGCCCGGTTACCGAGATCTCGGTTTCTACAACCGAGATCTCGGCAACCGGGATGAAAATTTTCCCATATGAACGCTCCAGCCCGGTTACCGGGATGAAAATGTTTTTGACAAATTAGCTTCGCTTTCGAAACTGGGCGGCCAAAATAGCATAATTTTGCCGTGTGTGCATTTCCACTTCAAAAGTATTCGAATTAGCTTTATTAGTAAAGTTACAAGAGTCGGCAAAGCTATGATAGTCGCGAACAATACTTGTTAATGTTGCGCCATTTTGGTTTTGTTTCTTGAATTTCATCCCGGTAACCGGGCTGAAATTTCCCATATGAACAGACGACAAAATTCATCCCGGTAACCGAGCCAGCCCGGTTACCGGGATCATATGAAGAGGCCCCGGGTGACCATTTCGAACACAATGTCAATTTTGAATTTCGCCTTGAAGAAGTGTAGGCTAGCAGTCCGCTTTGGAGATTCGAACTAAAATGCGCTAACATTTCTAGGGAAGATGCCAATACCGAATTACAAGTCCCCAGCTTGAAAAGCGTCGACGTAATTTCTGGAAGGTCAATTCAAATCCATTCGCATCGTCGTGACCGACGGCCGATATTTCAAGATCACCATGGCTTGTGCTCAGATAAAAGAACTCTTTTCTCTACTTTACGGAGCCTATGTGTACCGTAGAAAGGTCTTCCGAGGTGCAATGGATCGTTTGAGTCGCCATTCGTCGGCAGGTTATGCCACAGTGATAGCTATCAACATGGCGGCCATGTTGTTAAAAGGAACACTTGTACTTGAATTTTGCTATCACTTCAGACCTTACTACTGGAAGATAGTGAGTTTATTTCGCTCACTTCTGTATCTAAGCTCCCTTGTAGTCGTAAGAGGGACAGTCTGGATCTTTTCTGTTGTGTGGTCTATTCTGTGTGTTGTGTGGCAGCTGCTAGTGGTCATATGCCATACTCTGATGAATTTTGGCATAATGCTGACTTCACATTTGACCTCAGTTTTTGTTTACATCGTTTCCTTTGTGCTGAGCATTGCTTCACGCGCGTTGAGCGTAGCTGCTCGTGTTTCAAGACTCTTAATAACGCCAGTACCAGTAATGAACCTTGTTAAGAAGAACTGGAAAACCCCACTATGTGGTGTAATTGTTACATTATTTGTTATCGTGTTAACAATGTTAATCTGGCGTCGTTACAAGCGCGAAAAGCTCGAAAGAGTAAACAGTGTGACAACAGAAAGAAACGCGAAAAAAGGTAAGGCAGTCCCATATTTTTGTCTAACTCGACTCAACGTCCAAAATGCATTGAATAACCAATTGACCGGCCGACCAACATGTAACTGACTGACCGACCGACCGACCGACCGACCGTCAGACTGACTGACTGACTGACTGACTGACTGACAAGAAGAGTAAGAATAATCAGAAATCCAGCGCCTAGAATAAGTATTACAAAATAACGACAAGGAGTTCACTCATTATGAATACAAACAGAAAAATACGATAAAAAGGGTTTATCAATACCAGTCGAATCAAGAACATACCTACTTTGGAAGGAAAATGATATAGAGGATGAACAGCATTTCTTGATAAATTGTCAAGGATATAATAACCTAAGAAGCAAACTCCATTCTCTTATCAGCAGAACAGATGCTCATTTTGTTACTTTTAAAGTGACTATAATAAAATAATATTTTTGCTGAATTTAGGGAATGACAATATTTGTAAATGTGTTGTAAAGTATATTCATTTAATGTTGAGAAAGAAATAATACAAATGTAATCAAATAATTTAGTCATTTAGCATTTATAGTTTCATATATTAGTTGATGTTTATTCGTTATAATTGAAACTAAACCCATACCTCCCTTTAGAGAGCATAAAGATATACTGCTACTGTTACTTTTTGGTGACTCACTGGCTGACTGGCTGAATGACTGACTGACTGACTGACTGACCAATGAATGTGTAGATAAGTTGTCTAAATCAGTCATGTGTCGACACATGGGGAATAAATTGATTTCTGGATGACCTACTGACTGAATGCATCTGCATGACTGACCGGTCTGAATGACTGACTGACCGATTGACTGATTGAATGACTGACTAGTGAATCACGTTGTAATTGAACGTGAATGTGGCCTTTATAGAAAATCAGTCAATTTGAGACTGGCTGACTGGCTGACTGATTGATTGACTGACTGACTGACTGACTGACTGACTGACTGACGGATGGACTGAATACCTGGCTGACTGACTGACTGACTGACTGACTGACTGACTGACTGACTGACTGACTGACTAACTGACTGACTGATGGATTGGCTGGCTGGCTGGCTGGCTGACTGACTGACTGACTGGCTGGCTGGCTGGCGGGCTGGCTGGTTGGCTGGCTGACTGACTGACTTACTGACTGACTGACTGACTGACTGACTGACTGACTGACTGACTGACTGACTGACTGACTGACTGAACGGCTCACTGACTGACCAACAGATCGGCAGACCAGCCTATCAACCTAATGACTAGGAATGAAGGAACGGACTAGTACTTATGACCGTTTTCATTATTTTAAAAAGAAAGCACAAAAACAGTGATCTGCCCCGACTCACCAGTTGGCAGATGTGCAATGGGCCTCGATTGCAACTACAAGCACTGCCCAATGCCTTACTGTTGGCAGTTTACGGTGTTAGACTCTGACCAGTGGACGAGCTTTAGTCCTGATGGTAATGTTGGCATTGAGAAGCTTTACTGTGACGTGGAAAATCTGGAGGTGAAAGTAGCTTTAGACGACAGCCATTTATCTGCATCAAGGTAAGGGAAAACGGCAACAAATTGACCTTAGAGAGAAGTAAAGAATATTTTCGTAAGTTATGATTGGGCATTTTCATTTTCAGACGTGAAACGCGAAATAGGTTTTCTTTAATCTTTTTTCTTCGTCAAAATTCCCGCTTAAGCAGTTAATCCTAACCCTTCGTCACGTTTCTCATTAATCTCACTGTATAAATTTAATTGATCGCGACGATACATAGAGCTTTTAAATTAGTGACAGATCAAACTTTACATCAGGTTAATTCAGAATTCAACTCATGGTAACAAATCATTTCAATTATCTCTTCTGTCCGAAACAATGACACTCTTACTAAATAATTAAGCCCATATTTCATTTTGTTTTATTTTATTTTATGTATTAATTTATTTATCTATTTTTCCAGAAGCTCGGACAATTCACGATATGGTGCTACAATAAACTTCGAGGAGATGTCAATGCAGTACGGTTCTGTCCAGGTGGCGCTCCGCCGACTCTCGACGCCATCTTATATTCAGGAGCCTGATAAGGAGTTAGCAACAAAGTGGACTTGGTATTGGGAAGGCGACGATGGATGGAAGAAATACACTGGAGAGAAGGTACGTTGTTTCCTCCCTACATTTCTGATGTAAAACGTCGAAGGATACCTTGGAAAACTTTCTAATTCTTTTGAAACTGAATCAAGTGCTGAAATAGGGGCATAATCACGCTATTTTAGTTCATTTTAAAAATAAAAAATATGTCCTCACATCAATGAACGCCCACAAATAACGGTCTAGTTTTGTTACCAAAGACTATATTACTTCACTGAAACTATTTTCTGCCGTCTGTTGCTACGGATGGCACGGATGGAAATGGATTGCAACTTGAAAAACTTTTAGGGTAAACTTTTCAAATTCTTTCAGCGTGTTGACATTAAATCGATAGTAAATGGTCATGGTTTGTTTTCTCTTAATGAAATTAAGTTAATATTTCCTTTAAATGTTTAACACAATGTTGGGCATGGATAAAGTTAGCTACCGATAGTTTTAGCACAGTTTTGACCAAAAATCTGCGACGTCCTCGTGACCATGCCCCTTTAAGTGCTTTTTGAATGGAAGCTCCTAGAGTTTTTATATGGTTACCAGCCAACCGAAGGGAAGCAAGAACTCCCTGGTTTATGGGGGATAACGAAATAACTCACTTCACATGTGCAATATTAATTAATTTTTATACGTATGACTACACCCTACTGGTGTTTGAAACGTTTTGATTTGAAAGAGCGCAGGCTTTGTGAATAAGTGTATATTTTTTGTCATAAAAAATTATGTTTTGTCCGGGAAGGGGTTAATTCTGGTCTGGAGCCTCTGATCTGCGTACCCAAAGATTCCAAAGGCCCAGCAAAACCTGTCAATTAAGTTGGTGGGGAAGATTTGCCTTCTGATATAGTATCCTGTCCAGAGAAAATCAGTACAACTTCTTGTCGGTTCATGTAGAAATATGTGGAGGTGTGGTAATCATAACGATTTACCCTACGAGTAGCCGTACCCTCCCCCCTCCTTCCCGTTTTCTCCTCGGCGGGTGGAGGGTACGGCTACGCGAAGGCTAGTGACGATTTGACGAGAAAAACAACGCTTTGCTTTGTTTTTAGGTTTCATCTAAACTAACACAAGGAGGCATAGAGGCTGCTTACCTCAAAGAAGACCAAGCATACTTCTTTTACACTGACGAATTCTTTTACATGATAACCTTTCATGAGAAGTCACTGTATCAAAAGAATATGGATCCACGTTACTTAAGTAAAAGAAGCGTGCGGAGGAGACCAGAGTTTGTTGCTCAATCTGAATTAAACTCCCAGACAACGTAGGTTTCGTATTTACTCAAAGTTATCATAGCATCAACATTGTTAGCGAAAATAACGTTTTCGTCAGCGTCATTGTCATTTGGTGCCCGCGCATATGAAAGCCATTTTGCCCAATCGATTTCCGCTCCAAGATTCGCGGGATTGGGGGGGTGAGGGGTCAGATGGATGGAACTCTTCTCCCCCTTCCCCCCTCTTGAGTTTTTGGTTTGCTGTGTAACAATATCATGAAAAGATTTTGCCCTTAATAGGTTGTCTGTGATGTGCTGTGCGTGACTAAGGTTAATATTATGGGTTTTATGCGCCTGTAATGTCATCCAAGATGGCCGCCGTCCACACCTTCCCCCACCACCTTATATATCTGAGGCTTAAAAACGGGAGAACTCGCGCACAAAGGTCGAAAGAAAAAGACATTGCAAGTCAAGTTGCAATTGCAAACAGGACCAAGCATTCGAATATTTCATCAGCTATCTTTTTTGTTGTTTTTTTGTGTAGATGTCTCAAGGGACACGAAGGTGACTTTCAACGAACTTCTTTATCATCGGACAGCAAAGAGTTCCAATCCGTAAAGACGCAATTTTACAGGAAAATGTCACCTCGCAGGGTGCAGATATCGTCAGTTGACAAAATCAAGAATGAATTTCTACGTGAGAGATATGAAAGGTACATTTGGGATCAAGAGTGGTTCCATGTTTGTACTGAAATCAGTAACATTAAGATAAGTGTGCTAAAAGGCGCGTTGGTTTGTACAGTGAATCTCTTCCATACGACCACTTTGTAAATTCATGTTCAACACTTTCAAACAATAGCTCACTCATCATCGAAAACCTCGTTAATGACACCGAGAACCACTGGAGAAACTTTGAAACTGCATTGGTATTCGGTACAAAGTTATTTCTCCCTCAAATTTAGGTTCCTTTATATCATTTGTCTCTCGGTCTCCTTCCTTTTCTAGCCCATTGTAATTTCACACAGCCACCCTGTTTATGCGACAAAACGTTATGGCCTGTTTGTGGTCGTGTAAGCGGGTTTCACTGTAGGTTAAGTTACATCCATTTGAAATCAATCTTAGGGATTGAAATACATTTTGTACCCAGACGCAGTATCGGTTTTAATAGAATAGATTTTGAAGTGTTGAAACACCCTGAAAAAGAACTGAAAATGTGTCCCTGCAATTCATTGTGGCATGTAGTAGCTGAAATGGCTTTCGTTTTCTTTCTTAATGGGATTCTTCTTCATCCCGATATTATTCAGTCGTGGCAAAGCGTGGACGTGAACCTGCCAAAAGCAGCCACGCAGCCCACGGCCCACTTCACTGCTTGCGGCCCGCTCCCGCGGCTCACTTCACGGCCCGGCGGCCCAGTCCAGATTTTTCTACAGATTTAAATTTTTTGTTTAACGGTAAATCCATGCGCGTGCGCAGATGTGCATTAGGTACACGTGGCTGCGGAGGTGTAAAATGGACGACGCGGTACGGTGAGTTTGAATACGGTAAGCAACCACAGTCACTTCAATCCTTTGTAATTGTACCCTTTGGTGGCATTTTGCTCGAAAAAAAAACCTGTTTTATTCTGTATAGAACCCGATAGCAAAGAGGACATTCGCGTTCAAACAATGCAAATTTTTTAACCCTAATTGCAACCCTCGCATTAATACGAACTTTTGTTCTGTTTGAAAGTGAATGTAGGATTTATCGTCACATATGTGAACTGCTCATCATCGGAAGTACTTTTTCTATACAGAAACTAAGCGTCTCAGTCTATACCTCAGTCCAGTTTCAGGAACCCCATAGCACAGAGGAGGTCCGAGGCGACGCTCTGAAGCGATGCAAGATCAATAGACTTGAAATCCTTACCTAAGCACAATATTAGTGTTTTGATGTAGTACTTCGCCAACATGGCAAAAAGTGGGAGGATTAGAAACCTCTGTCAACAAACGCAAACGCCACTGATAATGCGCAGTTCACATATCTGATTATATCATATAGTCACAAACAGGACTGTAGTTTAAAAATAACTTATAACATCGTTTTAGAACGAATGTCCATTGTGCTGTCGGGTTCTTTAAATAGACGGATGTATAGAGAATGAGCACGAAAATGCAACAAACAGATACAAGGATTGCACAGGATTGAAATGATTAAAAGTAGAACGAATTCAAACTCACCGTCGTCCATTTTACACTTCAACAGGTACATGTACCCGATGCACATCTGCGAAGGATTTACCGTTAAACAAAAATTCTGCGGGAAATCTGGACTGGGCCGCTGGGCCGCTGGCTGTTAAGTGAGCCGCGGGCCGCCAGGCCGCAGATAGTGAATTGGGCCGCGGGCCTACTTTTAGCAAAAGCCCCGGGCCACTGATCATTGCCTTTCGGCATAAGCCATTGCGTTTTTACATACTAGCCATATAGAGCCTTATCATCTCCTTAGGTTAATTAAAGGCCCTTAATGATTTCAATTCCCGCCTTAGTCGAGTTCTCTCGTTTTATAGAAAGCGACAGCAGATGAAAAAGAAACTAAAAGTCTCTGACTGCAGCACGATCGAGAAGCAGCTGTTCCATGGGACGTCATCAGAAGTTATTGACGCCATCTGCAAGCAAAACTTTGACCACAGACTGTACGGTAAGAACGGAACAATGTACGGAGAAGGAAGCTATTTTGCCGTGGAAGCATCATACAGTAACAACTACAGCAGTGGAGAGAACCCTCGGTTCATGTTTCTGGCTAGCGTGCTGACGGGAGAGTACAAGCCCGGGAACTCAACGCTTCGTCGCCCACCTCTGAAAGATCCCAGGAATCCGGCAAGTGATTTGTACGATTCGTGCGTTGACAACGAAAAAGATCCGCAGATTTTTGTCATCTTTAACGACGAACAGTGCTATCCTTCCTATCTAATTACCTACAACGTTCGAAGGGTTTAGCTTATTGCCTCCTAAGACTGCCAGATTAAAATGCATTTTAGAAGTTTCGATCAAGTCTGACGTAACACAAAATTGCACAAGAAACAGTATCCTTCCAAAAATTAAAAAGCTTTCGTTTAAATGGCCACGCTTTAGGATTTCCTTATCACTGAATGTCTAATCTTTGCCCCCCTTTTTCCTTGACGTGTTGTTGTTGTTGTTGTGGTTGTGCTTGTTTCTTGATAACCTTTTTTATCCTCAGGACTGATCGTTAAATTATTCTAAAATCCTTACTTACAGAACAACATATTCTGACAGCTGTATTAGGAAATTATCTTTTTAAGCTTTCGTTAGGGAAAATGACAAGAGCAGTCATTGGAAGACGCACTTTGAAGTATGAACAAGGAATGAAAATGAGGGGATTTGCTCTGTTTGGACCACATGAGTTGGTATATTTTAAGCAGAATAGTAATTTTCGAACACACGATTGCGCACGAATTCAATGAGAAAGCAATCACAGGCAAGTATCAGCAATTTCTCAAGCCAAAATAAAATGCAATAATAATAATAATAATAATAATATTAATAGTGATAATAATAATAATAATAATAATAATAATAATAATAATAATAATAATTTGTGTTTCTAGCATTTAGTATACATGTATTTTGTAATCCATTATTACTCACTGACTCAGTTAACGTGCGAACGATGTTACAAAATATCTTATTTTTTTTATACAAATAGCAATCTTAGCAATCTTGATGACATAATTTACTTTCTTACAGAAATGTAACGTTCATGTTATTGTAACACCTGTACAAGCTGTCAACAAACAACGTTAAACTTCTAATAGAGGGTTTGGACTGTCGTGAGCGAAAAGTGCTACCAATGTAGTATTCTCTGTTATTTACGAACGTTGAAGCCGAAAATGACTAGCATACCAAGGCTACAAATTTTAGTTCAGAACATTAAAACATTTTTTCAACAAAAATAGAAAATAGTTCGTCACATGTATTACATACCTGAATTACCTATAACCCTTACGTAATCCTATTTGAGTGACGTCTTCAACGAGGTTTTCTTATAGGTTATGTACTTTATTCTGTAGTATATATTCGATGGTTTTACGTGTAAGTTAGTGGCCACAAAAGCACAAGAACTTTGATGTCAGGCTCACCCAGAACTGCAAGTTTCGACGTTTTATAAATCAAATAGCTGGCTTTATTTCTTTGATAACCTGCTTTAACGCCCGTACTCCAGAATAGAGAGATATTCCAAGAGGGGATATTAGACAGAAGAAGTCAAGAACATCTTTAATATCTGCTTATCATGAATAATGTCTCAAGTTATTCAGTCACAAGAGCAAAACTTGTCAGAACCCAACCAAAAGCATTGCCACAGACTGTAGACATTCCTAGGCCACACCCATAAAATGTTCCCTCTCCCATCGCCCGACCAACCCAATTGTTTTTAAACCAAAAGACAAGTTTCTGATTTCATTGCCCACTCCCTTTTCTCCAGTATTTCCAATTCTAACTGCTTTGTTCACATCTCAAAGTCACTCTGACGTTGAAATCAACCCTTATAACGACGTCTTGGAACACATTTTTTAAAAGGGGCTACTTACAAAATGGCGGTCGAGGGAAGAAACAATCATGGCTCGCTTGAGATGATTTTTTTATTAATTTCTCACTGTGTCTTTTCTCGGCATTTTTTTTAACCGACGAACTGACCGACAGACCGACATTTTGCGAGAAAGAATGCGATGGGAAACAAAGCATATTATGGGGGATGGCCTCGGTAACTGGAGAGGGCTAAGAATATAAACTAACAATTACATATACCTTACAAGCCACGAACATAAGTTGAGAAAGATTAATAATAGGTTCTTTCTTGGCGTAAGCTTGGCAGCTTTAAGTGGGGATCAAACCGGAGGAGTTTCCTTCGCCGTACACGGTTGTGGTCTTTCAACGTAAACTCACATATATACACACATGACAAACGCCAGTCAAAGTTCACTTTGTTAGTGGCCTTCAGGTTCCTCCGGTTGGTTCCGTGACACAATCGCCGCACTGTCAGGAACTTTCGCTTGGATCTACCAGTATTCACAGCTGACATTTTTCCATTCTTCCTTAGAAAACTAAACAAAAGATTAATAGACAAATTAGTTATTTAAAATATTTTCTAATCATAATGACTATACTTTTAAAATAGTTCGTGTCGGTACTTTGTGGACCAACACCAAGAACAAACCAATTTCTTATTCGGTTTGCTTCTATCTGCAGCTGTTAAGCTTAGTAAAGCTACTGTTATGGAGTTTGATATGTTTTCACAATTTCAACTGATAATTAAAGTATTTTGCGATCACGGAATCTTTTATATCAAGAAAGAATTTTTATCTGTAAATCACAGTATTGACCACAGGAGATCTGGCGGTGATTGTTGGCCAGGAAGAACGCTGCCAGCTCGTAAGTTCCATTTAATCCAACCTTGATAATAACCTCCCGACAACAAGGCTCCCAAACCCTTTCGATAATGAGTCCGTCCCCCACTCCTCGGAGGTATTCCCAGGTATTGTAGTTTAAATTTTACGTACCTTCGATTCGACATCGAAGAGCTTTGCACACGTTCAATGCTGGTGATTACCGTCGTCTGCTTGACAGATTTCCTAAACTGTTTCTTCACGTCTTTAAATTCAGCAGAGTGTGGTACTAACGGAACGCGCTCACATCGCATGTCAGGTGGATCTGATGAACAATTTCTATTGAAACAAAAAAAAATTAGGAACCTATACTACCCTACAGTTTAAGAATCTTTCTTTTTAGTTAACTATATTACTTGCCTTACACTTTTTACAGTCAAAATACTCAGCGCGTTCCGCTCATTAATTGGGAATGCCGCGGATTTTTAACCGGCCGTCGCCATAGGGCGACCGCCGGTTTATAAAATGGACACGGTTTTTTTTTTTTGCGTCAGTTGGCTTAACATATGAACAAAGTGCTGTGAAGCTTGTGGTAGTGTATAATTTAGCAGATATGCGTGTATAATTTTCGATGAAGCAAATACAGGCGAATCTTGTCTCTTAAAGACTCTCTGTCGAAAGGCATGAGAGGACACAAGCGCAGCGTGTATAAATATTAATTGCACGTGAATAACCGTGAAATAGACCAGGAAAAACAAAATAAAACTGTTGCTCGTTGAAAGTTAATAACGACTGAAACTTGACCGAGATTCAGCCTTCTTATCTAATAACAGAAATGTTTATTCAGCCTAAAACTCACTGGAACATCAAAAAGAATTATTATTCTAATGGCAATCAGTTTAAGAGAAAAATCTGTAAGGGCAGTTTAGAAATATTTCTATTTATGCAAATTACGAACTTTTTGGCTGATTTGTGCTATATTTTAGCAGTTTTTAAATATAAATATCTTAAAATCGCAGCCACCTAGAAAGCTCAATGAACATTAAGAATGTTTTGATATCATAAAAGATCCTTCAACTGAAAAGAGAAAGTGTTAAGTTTTATCTTTCTTGAAATATTGGAGAAAATTGCAGGAATGACCAAAATCAGCCCGTAAAAAATGAATCATGATTTACTCGAAAACGCTCTTACAGATTTTTCCCTAATTTCGCATACAAGTTGTGTAGGTTGAATAGTTCAAATAGTTCAAGTTTCGTCACAAAGTGTCTACTAGTTTTCGAGATATTCGACATTTTTTAAAATGAGGGGTTGTCCATTACCGTTGCTATGGCGCTATGGCTATGAAACCAGTGAGAAAATAAACTTTGATCATATGTTGAAAAGGTGGTGTAGTATCAAGGAAATCGAAGTTTACCTTCTGTGCGAAATTTTGACTTTAAAAGATACACCCAAAGGCCCAAAAAACTGTTGCGAGCCTCCTTAATTCGGCGATGATTTCAATCTCGTTCTGTATAATCATAAGCTTGCGATCGAACAGAAACTTAACGTCGTGCCAGCTTTGAGCAGCAAAGGTTACTCGCTAAAGAGCAATGAAAGGAAACCAATAAAGCATATATTAGGCGATTCAAACCTTTCTTATTTTTTTCTTTTTATCAAACTACATTTATGTTGGGCGTTTATCGCTACGTTTCCTTGTTAGCGGATACATTTTAGAGCTACAAGCCGGAATTCATATTCACATGGATGAGCGGTGCTACATACATTAGATCACTTGTTTGAGCACAAGATTTCCGGAAACTCCCTCTTTGTATATTTATGCGTACGTAAACCTACTATCCAGAGGAACGTGGAATGTTGGGTTACACAACACTAGTATAAAACTGAGAAATTAGAGAATTAATTTTGCAGTGGAAATAAATTACATTACGGAGTTAAATTGTAATTTTGTGAAATCTCACGTCTAAAATACAAGCAGCCTGTTTGCTGCTAAGGTCACCTCAATCCTAAGTTGCTAAGGAGCTGATGGTTGTACTGGTAGAATGTACTACGCGATGAGAGAACTGTTGTCCACCCATCACGGAAAAACGGCTAAGTTACAAAAAGCCAAAACCACACCATTTCTATGCTTTCCTTGCAAGAATCTGCCCACATTTGGTTTTAAATCGAAAAGATCCACTTTGGAGAATTTGCAGAAAAGTGGCACGTATCTCTCAGCAAGCGACCACCGCGCCATGTCTGTTGATGTGTGACTAATTTCAACCGCTTACGTAAATTTGTGTCGGTTTTCAAAACATCCTTGTTCCAAGTCGACCTCTTCGATTGATATCAATTTGCCCAGTGATTTGCAAATAAAGCGAGCAAACCGAGCTTCAATGACGTCGCAAAGCGACCGAACGAACGATGAAGTCGCAAGAGGCCTGCTAACGTAGAAATAAATAAATAAAGGACTTCGGAAAGTCTAATCGCGTTGTTGAGTGGTGAATTGTTCACAGGTACCAGCCTGTACTAGTAATTCTCAGACGTATCCTTTGTTCCTTTCTCCAATTCTTACCTTTAAAATGTTATAGATTTACTCCTGCCCTAAACGAAGACTCAGTGTACTTACCCCTCGACCGAAATCTGAAAACCGAATGCCGAACATTCCTCGACCATCACGTCACAATACAGCTTTTCCAGTTTTACGTTGTCCTCAACACTGGACCTCTTCCAAATATTGTCTTCAATGAGCTTATATTGCCACAGGAAAGGCAAAGGGCGGTGATGACCTGGACACTTAGAGCCTTCCTTACATTTGCCAAGAATAAAATCTGAGCGAATAGGTGCATTTGGCGAACCTTGATGAATGTGAACTGTTGATACAAGAATACAAAATAACGTAAAGAAAAATAATTCCACTTTCATTCCTCGAAGAATACTTTAACAATCAAATATAACCAAAGATTTCTATGCTATTTAAACCAATATTAAAATAACTTACCGCTAGACTGTACTTGAACTATCGTGATCACCGCTATAATTATCTTGGAAGCGTTAAGGTTTAAATTGAGCTCAATCCAAGTGCACAAAACAAGATTCTGGTATCCTTTGAAGGGGCTCCTTTCACAATGTCAGACGAACAGCCTTTAATCACTTTTGTATAAAAGCACCTCCCAACCCCCAGAAATAACAAAGACTGGTTATTCAGGATTCAAGAACTAAAGATAATGTGCACGATGTGATTAAACTGGACAATAACTATTGATTATTACAGCAGTAAACCACGTGGAAAGTGTATTTATTGTGGAAAAGCAATTTACCACACAATTCTCACACCCCAAAGATTGTAAATCACTCGCCTTCAGTTCGTGACTTGCAATCTCTTCTCGTGTTCTTCCAACATCCCACGCTGCGTGATTTATTAAGCCAACAATGTGTGGTATATTGCTTAAAAAACATCATCATAAACACTGCTTGAACTGGTAACTACAAGAAAATAACACAACGCAACATTTTCTAAGTCGGTTTTACCCTTTTTCAACGAAGGGTTCAAGATTCAAAGATAACCAATCAAATTGCAGGCAAATAACAGTGAATTCTAAGTGAATCGTTTGAACTAATTAAAGGTTAAAATATCAGCGATGTTTAAAAGCAGAGCTTTACTCGTGGCATTTGTTACTTCTACGTCGCGTTGCTAATTAAAAGAAAAAACATGCGACTCTTACAAAAACGCGAACTCTTAGGTTCTGCAGTTGCGTTTTTCAATACCTTCAATCATCGTAATTCAGCCGTTTCAAACGGTCGCCTTCGTGCGTTGTAACTGGTGGATTTTTATTTAATTTACTTTCTCAGTTTCTGTTCTACACACAGACTGTTAACCCTTGGAGGTACAAGGGGGGATGCCCCCCTTACAGGTTTTTTTTATCTTTCCAAGGTGAGTTTTCATCAGCACTTCCCGTTTTCAGTAGCTGTACCAATATCTCTTACACACATTTTGACACAAGTTTCGTGAGAATCGTTTACTATGGTTGCGAGATGTGACGTCATAAGGTTTTTCTTGAATTTTTCTAAGATGATTTTTCATCAGCACCTCCCGTTTTCAGTAGCTGTATGAATATCCCTTTTGACACAAGTTTGGTGAGAATCGGTTACTATGGTTACGAGGTAAGACGTCATAAGTAGAAGGTGATCAAGCCATTTTTAAGTAAAAATGTGTATTTTTTCACCTTTTTAGGTAACAAAAGCACAAAATGTTGACTTAGTTATGTCATGTTCCACATCTTTATCATCAAGAAAAGTCAATTTCGCCGTTTTTTGATAATTTCTAAAATCCAAGATGACGTCAAAAACCCAAGGGGGGTCCATCAACCCTCCCCCACCCCCTTTGTACCACGGTGGGGGTGTGATTTTGCTTGTACGTCCGAGGGTTAAATTAGAGTAAACTACAAGGAGGCGTGAGAATGGCGATTTCTGATCAACTGAAGTTGAAACTTGTTTCTTTTCTAAATCATGTCAAAAGCTGAACCGAAAAGTATGCGCTCTTTCTGCCTTTGTAGAACAACTGTATTCAAAGCAGTTTCGCTACTCTCACCAGTAATTAAAATTTTACATTAATACTAAATTCACTCCTTAGAGACAGGCCATTGGAAAAGTTATGGGGGGGCCGGTGGGATGTAGGCAATAAGAACTCACAAGGAGAAAATTGTTTAGGAGACATACAAAAAGAGTTTGCAAAAACAAACAGGAAAATAAAAGACTCAAAGATCATTTGTTTATGCTAACATATTACTTTTCAAAATTCGAAAAAATAATGCGACATCTATTTGTCTATTGAGGGCTGTGTTTAAAGTTGTGGTAGACATCTAATAGAAAATCATTACAAATTTCGTAACATCTGCGAGAAAAAAATGCCTATTCCTGCTAATGAATTGAAAATCAAAGTTATCGTGAAATGAAACCTTGGATTTAGGACGTTACCTATAGATTGCATATCTCACCTGTTCCTTTGCTTTTAGTCGAGTCTTCACAAACCAAAATAATCCTCTTCACCAGAAATCCTCTTCGCTTAGAAATCACAGCAAAAGAAACTGAACAATCATAATCTTTGCACAGACATTCAAAAACTTTAATTTCAGACGGTTCACGACTTAACACAGCGGATATTTCTTCAGAGGACACGGTCAGATCCCAGTTGCTCACTCTATTGGTCGCATTCTCTGAGGCACTATACAAAGCTCTGATATCTTTTGAACCACCACGAATGTTCTCACAAACTAAAAGCATCTTGAGGACTGTGTTTACGTTACCGCCTGTGACTTTCAGACCATAGTTTTGAGGAATGGCGATTGTGTGAGGTTTTTCAAAGGCACCTTTATGTCGTAGGCCGCAATCCTCATCATCTTCGCACCTTTTCTTGATAAAATCCTTGCAAATGTGTACTTTGCCGCACGACAGATCTCTTGTACAGCATCTGTTGTTATAGTCCAAACACACTTGGGGTATCGAGAGCCGTAAGACTTTGCGAAGCTCTTCGTGTGTTAAACCACCCAACCTTAGTTTGGAAACAAACTGTCGGTCTTCATCATACTGAAAACTGTGATTTCTTTGACATGCATACCCAAATCTGCAGAAACCAGCGATAAAATCTCTGCACACATTAAAATACTGACAACCCTTTCTGAAACATGTCTGATTGAAACACAACCGTGTCCTTCGACAAAACACACTAACCTCCAATATCGTGCCTTCATTTTCTGTAAGCAAAAAGCTATCTTTCCTTGCTCTAAACCACCTTGCGATGGCATCACTTCCATCAGAGAATAAATCTTGTCGCCTGTAAATAGTATTAAAGGACACAGAACCATTATACTCCCTCAAAATGCAGTCGTAGACAGCTTTCTTTGAGCGGAAGATAAATCGTCCACCATCTTGCCGATCGCCGTCTGATTTCCGAGAAAGTGACAATGTCTCCCAAGTAGAGTACTATGGGATAGTGTTTTGTTACTTGCGTCTTTGAAGATATGACAAATGCGAGGATCGCTTTCTCTTTCTTTTTACGATATTGACGTAAAAGCCAAATACCGGTAAATGAGATCCTAAAATATTTGCCACGGCATATGCATGCGATATTGTTGAGTCTGCACACTAAGACCACGTGTTTCACTCCTTGTAAACATTCACACTGCTATCACTCGCGTCTGCCTCTTTATAAAATTACACAAAAGAAATTTTATATTATTGTATAAAAAAGAAGCCATCCAAAAGCCTAAATGAGTAAATAGTTAAATGAGTGAATAGTTTTTATGTGTTAGATTGGGTAATACCGAATACTGGGTCGAGATTATCTTCATGCTGAATGTGGGTATTTCAATGTCGATTGTTTTTATTATTATTCTCCCCACTTTGCGTGTTGTTTGGTGTCTCTGAGAAATACTGATCAAAGAATCATCAAATACGTGTGGACAGTTAGACATCTGGACGTGTACGCGGCAAATAAATTTACACCGGGGATTTTTTTAAAATTAGTTTTACATCCCCCACCAACCCCTTGACCCACGGTAAATAGTGGCCCCTTGCCAATTTTGCTGGACACGTGCGGAACGAGAAGAGCACGCAAATAGAGTTATAGCAAAGCGGTCACGCCACTTCCGGCTTGTGCATTTGAAGACGTTCAGTCCCCTGACCGGGTGACCATTTCGAACACAATTTCAATTTTGAATTTCGCCTTGAAGAAGTGTAGGCTAGCAGCCCGCTTTGGAGATTCGAACTAAAATGGGAAAGATTTCCGCACAGCCCCATACTTCATTATGCATGCAGAATAAATTAATTATGCATGCGCTCTATTTTTTTTTAAGACAATGGCCCTTTGAATATATACATTGATAATTACTACTTACTTTTTCAATAAAAATGGATTTAGTTGCGTCTGCCTTTTTTTCTCTCTTCTCTTACTCCTTTTCCGTTCCTCCTCTTTTCTTGTATTTTTCTCTTACCCAGTCCTTTACCAGTTTTTTTCTTCTTTTTTTCCTTTGGATTTACCCTCGGCTTGCCTCGAACTCTCACTCTTCATCTTATCTTTGGATTAGCTGTCCATCTACTATACCACTACACCACGGTGATTTGTTGACATTTTCCCGGCGATAAATTATTTTTATGTTTAGCTACCAATCAACATTATTAAAATTCAACGAAATTTACATTTGAATTACTTCTATTACAAAGAGAGCTCACCTTTTAGACTTACTGCACGAAAAAATGATTTATTTTTGTCCACCCATTGGTTCTCAGTTGAACAAAAAGGACAAGCATTTCACTCTTCTGCTCGATCCATTCTTCGGCGGCCGTGAAATGAAGGCTTGCTTCCTTGTTCCGGTAGAGCGCAGTGATAAAGATACACTTTTTGCCCATCATACGCGCACACATCTTGCCAGGAACACGCGTGATGGGCGCCAAGTGGAAAGCTTATGATTACCTACAAAACGAGGGCTATATTCATCTCACAGTGAACTAGTACAGCTTAAACTTCGCAGACTTGGACACCGAGGTTTGCCCCGCACAGGAACGTCCAAAGAACTCTACGAAAGCTACCAGGAGTGGATGTAGCATCAGCATTATAACAAGCATCCTTTTGGCAACATTATCAAGCCTATCGTCGCCCTTTGTGAGGTCCGCAAGGACGCATAAATGGTTCAGTTCCCGGAGTACCACTTTATGCAGCGTTCGTAATTCGGCCACGCTACATTTCAACAGGGAAAGCAAGAATAAAATACGAAAAATTCCTGCTTCACAAGCATTGTCTCCATTTTAACAAGGAAAGCAAAAATAAAGAAATAAGTAAATAAAATAAAAAAAATAAACGACACAAGACACAAGAAGGGTAAGAAAACCTTTTATTTTTAAAATGTTATGTGGTTTACGTTAACAAAATACGCGCTGTCCATAACCTCATTTATTGCTAACCTTACGACTTAAATCCGCTTTTTTTTAACAATTTACACTCGAGACAGGTTTAAAAACACGGGAAAAGTGCACAAATTTTTAAAAAATTGCTCGATTTTCCGTATTTTTGACCCGAAATCCGTAAATTTTGTCTAAGCCCATATGGACTTAGAAAAAAAATATAAACTTTGTTGAACAAAAGGAGTCATTAGAAATGCGCATTAGAAATACGCGCTATTGTTTTCTTTAAACAAAGAGCTGTATGCATAATGAAGTATGGGGCTGTGCGGAAATCTTGCCCTAAAATGCGCTAACATTTCTAGGGAAGATGCCAGTACCGAATTACAAGTCCCCAGCTTGAAAAGCGTCGACGTTTATTTCTGGAACGTCAATTCAAATCCATTCGCCTCGTCGTGACTGACGGCCGACATTTCAAGATCACCATGGCTTGCGCTCAGATAAAGGAACTCTTGTCTCCACTTTACGGAGCCTATGTGTACCGTAGAAAGGTCTTCCGAGATGCAATGGATCGTTTGAGTCGCCATTCGTCCGCAGGTTATGCCACAGTGATAGCTATCAACGTGGCAGCCATGTTGTTAAAAGGAACACTTGCACTTGAATTTTGCTATCACTTCAGACCTTACTACTGGAAGATAGTGAGTTTATTTCCCTCACTCCTTTATGTAAGCTTCCTTGTAGTCGTAAGAGGGACAGTCTGGATCTTTTCTGTTGTGTGGTCTATTCTGTGTGTTATGTGGCAGCTGCTAGTGGTAATATGTCATACTCTGATGCATTTTGTGATAATGTTGACTTCACATTTGACCTCAGTTTTTGTGTACATCGTTTCCTTTGTGCTGAGCAATGCTTCACGCGCGTTGAGCGTAGCTGCTCGTGTTTCAAGACTCTTAATAACGCCAGTACCAGTCATGGACCTTGTTAAGAAGAACTGGAAAGCCCCACTGTGTGGTGTAATTCTTACATTATTTGTTATCGTGTTACAAGCACGAAAAGTTCGACAGAGTAAACAGTGTGACAACAGAAAGAAAGTTGGCAAAAGGTAAGGCAGTCCCATAGTTTTCTCTAACTTCGACTCAACCTCCAAACCCGGGGGGGGGGGGGGGGCTGCTCAATAACGTTTTATACGGGGAGGCTCCGGCCGGAGGTTCAAACCCTAATTAGCCTTTAATGTACTAATTTTTGCCAAAATGGTATCCCTTTCATATACCTAGAGCCGAAAATTGCACCCCTTTCTTATACCTCAAGGATAAGGCAAAGTAATTGGATCTCCTATAATTGCCACGTTTTTCCTGGGTTTTCAGTTGTTCTGATTCAGTTGCGTAGTCATTTCTGTCAAAATGTGGCACCCTTTGATTTACTTCTCTTTAGCCACCATTTCTTCCACTTTGCAGCTGGTTTTGTGACCCTTTCGTGTACTAAAACCGCAAGTTTTCCTACCCTTTAATATACTGCGAGCTTAAAAAAGGCACCCCTTTCGGGCGGAGCCTCCCAACATAGCCCACTATAGGGAGTACCCTAGTCTCCTATGCAGCCATTTTTGGTGGCGTCACACTGCATAGGAGACTAGGAGTACCCCCTCCCCTGGGCCTCCAAAATGTGTTGAATAACCAATCGACGGGCCAACCAACATGTAACTGACTGACTGACTGACTGACTGACTAGATGAGTAAGAAATTATAATCAGAAATCCAGCACATAGAATTAGTATTACAAAATTACCACTTGGAGTTCACTCATTGCAAATACAAACAAAAATACGAAAAAAAGGGTTCATCAATACCAGTTGAATCAAGAAGATGCCTAATTTTCACGAAAAATGATACAGAGAATGAACAGCATTTCTGGATGAACTGTCAAGGTTATTGGACTTTGAAGTCTTACTTTTTCTAATTGCTTTTTTCTAATTGTTTTTTAGTCTCTCTTTTCTTTGTTTTTATCTTTATTCAATTTTAGAGCATAGAGACTTTGTAGTTGTATATACTCCTAATACTTATTATTATTATTATTATTATTATTATTGTTATTATTACATGTAAAGAAGATCCTCGCAGTTATTAACGCAACTTATGCAGTTGCGAAAAGAAAGCCTGATACTCTCTTTACTTTGTTTTTATCTTTATTCAATTTTAGAGCATAGAGACTTTGTATTTGTATATACTCCTAATACATATTATTATTATTATTATTATTGTTATTATTACATGTAAAGAAGATCCTCGCAGTTATTAACGCAACTTATGCAGTTGCGAAGTTCAAATATATGAATTTCATATATTCATAATTTTATTGTTATTATTATTAACCAAAGAGGCTAACTCCATTCTCTTATCAGCAAAACAGATGCTCATTTTGCTACTCTATATTTGCTGAATTTAGGGAATGACAATATTTGTAAACGTAGAAAAGAAAAGAAATAATACAAAATAAATGTAATCAAATAATTTAGTAGCATTTATTGTTTCATTATATTAGCTGATGTTTATTCATTATTGTAACCAAACCAATACCTCCCTTTAGAGAGTAAGGCACAATAAAGATATACTGTTACTGTTATTGTTACTGACTGACTGACTAACTGACTGACTGACTGACTGACTGACTGAAAGATTGACTGATTGAATGACTGACTAGTGACATTCACTGACTAGTGAATCATGTTGTAGTTGAACGTGAATATGGCCTTTATAGAAAATCAGTCAATTGGAGACTGACTGGCTGGCTGGCTGGCTGGCTGGCTTACTGACTGACAGACTGACTGACTGACTGACTCACTCACTCACTCACTGACTCACTGACTCACTCACTCACTCACTCACTCACTGATTGACTGACTGACTGACTGACTGACTGACTCACTCACTCACTCACTCACTCACTCACTCACTCACTCACTGACTCACTCACTGACTCACTGACTCACTGACTCACTCACTCACTCACTCACTGTCTGACTGACTGACCGACTGACTGACTGACTGACTGACTGATGAGCTGGCTGGCTGGCTGAACGACTCACCGACTGACCAACAGATCGGCAGACAAACCTATCAACCTAATGGCTAGGAATGAAGGAACGCACTAGTACTTATGACCGTTTTCATTATTTTTAAAAGAAAGCACACTGAAAACAGTGATCTGCCCCGACTCGCCAGTTGGCAGATGTGCAATGGGCCGCGATTGTAGCTATGAGCATTTCCCAATGCCTTACTGTTGGCAGTTTAGGGTGTTTGACCAGTGGACGAGCTTTAGTCAAGGTGATAATGTTGGCATTGAGAAGCTTTACTGTGACGTGGAAAATCTGGAGGTGAAAGTAGCTTTAGACGACAGCCATTTATCTGCATCAAGGTAAGGGAAAACGGCAAGAAATTGGCCTTAGAGGGAGGTAAACAATGTTTTCATGCGTTATGATTGGACATTTTAATTGTCAGATGTGAAACGCGAAAAAGGTTTTCTTTAATTTTTTTCTTCGTAAAAATTTTTGCTTAAGCAGTTAATCCTTACCTTTCGTCGTGTTTAAACGTGGCTACCTCATTAATCTGACTGTACAAATGTAATTGATCGCGACGCTGCTAAGAGCTCTAGTGAAAGATCAAAATTTAGACCAGGTTAATTCAGAATTCAACTCATGGTAACAAATCAGTTCAATTATCTCTTCAGTCCGAAACAATAACACTCTTAGTAAATAATTAAGCCCATATTTTATTTTGATCTTTGTTTATCTTATGTACTAATGCGCCGATCAATTCGAAACTTCAACATCCCCCCCCGGGCATACCCCGGGCATTTGACTGTTCATCGTGCCCGGGGAGGGGGGAATTTGAACGTTGCGTCGGAAGGGTGGGGAATTTGACCGGATTTACTTCTTGTTCTGACGTAATACGCCCGTGAGTTTTTTTTGGGTTTTGCAGGGTTTGACAGATTTACAAGATAGAATTTCGCCTTTGTTAGTGAATAACTCTTTCAAAAGGGTCTTTAAGAGAAGTTTGAAGGTGCCATTACGGCATCTCTCTCTCTCTGAAAAGTGTGTAAAGTGTTCGATTGAAGACGAAATTTGTCTTTGAGGAGAGGTATAGTTCAGTACTAATTGGTGGGGCATTAGAACGGCTTTTTTGCCCCGAGGGGAGGGAATTTGAACAAGCCAATCTTCAAAAGTTCTTCAAAATGCCCGGGGGGGGGTGCCCGGGGGGATGTTGAGCTTTCGAATTGATCGGCGCATAATTAACTTATTTATTTATTTATTTTATTTATTTTTCCAGAAGCTTGAACAATTCACGATATGATGCTACAATAAACTTCGAGGAGATGTCAATGCAGTACGGTTCTGTCCGGGTGGCGCTTCGCCGACTCTCGACGCCATCTTATATCCAGGAGCCTGATAAGGAGTTAGCAACAAAGTGGACTTGGTATTGGAAAGGCGATGATGGATGGAAGAAATACGGTGGAAAGAAGGTACGTTGTTTCCTCCACACATTTCTGATGTAAAACGACGAAGGATACCTTGAAAAACTTTCGAATTTTTTGAAACTGAATCAACTGCTCTTCTGAATGGAAACTCCTAGTGTGTTTACATGGTTACCAGCCAACCGAAGGGAAGCACGAACACCCTGGTTAATAGGGGATAACGAAGTAACTCACTTCACATGTGCAATATTAGTTAATTTTTATACGTATGACTACACCCTGGTGTTTGAAACGCTTTGATTTGAAAAAGGGCAGGCTTTGTGAATAGGTGTAGTTTGTCCGGGAAGGGGTTTTGGTTTGGAGTCTGATCTGCGTACCCAAAGATTCTAAAGGGAACCGTCCCAGCAAAACCTGTCAGTTAAGTTGGTGGGGAAGATCTGCCTTCTGATATAGTATCCTGTCCAGAGAAAATCAGTACAACTCCTTGTCGGTTCATAATCATAACGATTTACCCTACGCGTAGCCGTACCCCTCCCCCCTCCTTCCCGTTTTCTCCTCGGCTGGGGGAGGGTACGGCTACGCGTAGGCTAGTGACGGTTATAATTAAAAGAAAAGCTATGATGTTTTTTGAAAATATGTACATAAATTACAGAAATATTTGAAATAAAACTTAAGCAATATATAACCTAACTACTATAGCATGAATCATAAAAATTGGCAATGACCTATAACAATTTCCCAAATACATTCTTGGCTGCTCAGATGCGATCACTTCTAAATCAAATATTGTCTACTAAAACTACTCTAAGAAAACAAACTAAAAACTAATTAAAGAATGTCCGCGTTCCTTGCATTAACACTAAAATCATCTAAAAAGTCAGCATTCTTGTGAAAAGGAGTTCTAGACCCACGAACATGTGTGGACTGATCTTAGAATTTCAAAAGTGACGATTTGACGAGAAAAACAACGCTTTGTTTTGTTTTTAGGTTTCATCTAAACTAACACAAGAAAACATAGAGGCTGCTTACCTCAAAGGAGACCAAGTATACTTCTTTCACATTGAAAAGTTCAATTACATGATCACCTTTTATGAGAAGTCAATGTATCAAAAGAATATGGATCCACGTTACTTTACTAAAAGAAGCGTGCGGAGGAGACCGGAGTTTGTTGCTGAATCTGAATTACACTCCCAGACAAGGTAGGTTTCGTATTTACTCGAAGATATCATAGCATCAACATTGTTAACAAAAATAACGTTTTCATCAGCATCATTGTCATTTGGTGCCTGCGTATATGAAGGCCATTTTGCCCAATCGATTTCCGCTCCGAGATTCGCGGGATGGGATGAGGGGTCAGGTGGATGTCCCCCCCTCTTGAGTTTTTTATTTGCTGTGTAACAATATCATGAAAAGATTTTGCCCTTAATAGGTTGTCTGTAATGTGCTATGCGCCTGTAACGTCATCCAAGATGGTCGTCGTCCAGACCTTCCCCCAACACCTTATATATTTGAGGGTTAAAAACGGGAGATCTAGAACTCGCGCATAAAAGTCGAAAGAAAAAGACATTGGAAGACAAATTGCAATTGCAAACAGGACCAAACATTCGAATACTTCATCAGCTATCTTAGTTTATCTTTTTTGTTTTTTTGTTTTCAGTTTTTCGCCAAGTTTTTGTAACTTAATGTCATCCGTCGCTGCCAATGCTCAAGCCATCCGTAGACGTCTCAAGGGACACGAAGGTGACTTTCAACGAACTTCTTTATCATCGGACAGCAAAGAGTTCCAATCCGTAAAGATGCAATTTCACAGGACAATTTCACCTCGCAAGGCGCAGATATCGTCGGTTGAGAAAATCAAGAATGATTTTCTACTCGAGAGATATAAAAGGTACATTTGGGATCAAGAGAGGTTCCATGTTTGTACTGAAATCAGTAACATTAAGATAAGTGTGCTTAAAGGCGCGTTGGTTTGTACAGTGAAACCTTTCCATACGACCACTGTGTAAATTCATGTTCAACACCTTTAAACAATAGCTCACTCATTATCGAAATCCTCGTTAATGACACCGAGAACCACTTGAGAAACTGAAACTGCATTGGTATTCGGTACAAAGTTATTTCCCCCTCTAATTTATGGCCTGTTTGTGGTCGCGTAAGCGGGTGTCACTGTAGGTTAAGTTACATCCATTTGAAATCAATCTTAGGGATTGAAATACATTTTGTACCCAGACGCAGTATCAGTTTTAATAGAATAGAGTTTGAAGTGTTGAAAAACCCTGAAAAAGAACTGAAAATGCGTGGACTATCTTTCAAGGTGTCCCTGCAATTCGTTGTGGCATGTAGTAGCTGAAATGGGTTTCTTTTTCTTTTTTAATGGGATTCTTCTTGATCTAGATATTATTCAATCGTACCAAAGCGTGGACGTGAACCTGCCAAAAGAAAGCAGGCCCGCGGCCCCCGGCCCACTTCACTGCTTGCAGCCCTCGCCCGCGGCTCACTTCACGCCTGGCGGCCCAGTCCAGATTTTCCACAGATTTAATTTTTTTGTTTAACGTAAATGCATTTACGTGCGCAGATGTGCATAAGGTACATGTGGCTGCCGAGGAGTAAAATGGACGACGCGGTACGGTGAGTTTGAATTCGGTAAACAACCACAATCACTTCAATTCTTTGTAATTGGACCCTTTGGTGGCGTTTTGCTCGAAAAATACCCCGTTTTATTCTGTATAAAACCCGATAGCAAAGAGGACATTCGCGTTCAAACAATGCAAATTTTTTAAACCCTAATGCAACCCTGGCATTAATACGAACTATAGTTCTGTTTGAAAGTGAACGTAGGATTTATCGTCACATATGTGAACTGCTCATCACCGGAAGTACTTTTTCTATACAGAAACTAAACATCTCAGTCTTTACGTCAGTTCATTTACAGGAACTGCATAGCACAGGGGAGGTCCGAGGCGACGCTCTGAAGCGATGCAAGATCAATAGACTTGAAATGCTTACCTGAGCACAATATTAGTGTTTTGATGTAGTACTTTGCCAACATGGCAAAAAGTGGGAGGACTAGAACCCTCTGTCAACAAACCCAAACGCAACTGATAATGCGCAGTTCACATATCTGATTATATCATATATTCACAAACAGGACTGTAGTTTAAAAATAACTTATTACATCGTTTGAGAACGAATGTCCATTGTGCTGTCGGGTTATTTAAATAGACAGATGAAAAGAGAATGAGCAAAATGCAACAAACAGATACAAGGATTGAAATGATGAAATTGCAAACGAATTCAAACTCACCGTCGTCCATTTTACACTTCAACAGGTACATGTACCCGATGCAAATCTGCCAATGGATTTACCGTTAAACAAAAATTCTGCGGGAAATCTGGACCGGGCTGCCGGTCCGCGGGCCGTTAAGTGAGCCGCGTGCCGCCAGGCCGCAGATAGTGAATTGGGCCGCGGGCCTACTTTTAGCAAAACCCCCGGGCCACTGATCATTGCCTTTCGGCATAAACCATTGCGTTTTTACATACTAGCCATGTAGAGCCTTATTATTATCACTTCCTTAGGTTAATTAAAGGCCCTTAATGATTTCAATTCCCGCCTTAGTCGAGTTCTCACGTTTTATAGAAAGCGACAGCAGATGAAAAAGAAACCAAAAGCCTCTGACTGCAGCACGATCGAGAAGCAGCTGTTCCATGGGACGTCATCAGAAGTTATTGACGCCATCTGTAAGCAAAACTTTGACCACAGACTGTACGGTAAGAACGGAACAAAGTACGGAGAAGGAAGCTATTTTGCCGTGAAAGCATCGTACAGTAACAACTACAGCAGTGGAGAGAACACTCGGTTCATGTTTCTGGCTAGCGTTCTGACGGGAGAGTACAAGCTTGGGAAATCAACACTTCGTCGCCCACCTCTGAAAGATCCCAGGAATCCGGCAAGTGATTTGTACGATTCGTGCGTTGACAACGAAGATGACCCGCAGATTTTTGTCATCTTTAACGACGAACAGTGCTATCCTTCCTATCTAATTACCTACAACGTTTGAAGGGTTTTGCTTATTGCCTCCCAAGACTGCCAGATTAGAAATGCATTTTAGAAGTTTCGATCAAGTCCACGTCAAACAAAATTGCAGAAGAAACAGTATCCTTCCAAAAATTAAAAAGCTTTCGTTTAAATGACCACGCTTTAGGATTTCCTTATCACTGAATGTCTAATCTTTGTCCCCCTTTTTCCTTGATGTGTTGTTGTTGTTGTTGTGGTTGTGGTTGTTTCTTGATAACCTTTTTTATCCTCAGGAGTGATCGTTAAATTATTCCAAAATCCTTATTTACAGAACAACATATTCTGACAATTGTATTAGGAAATTATCTTATTATTAATTATTAGGAAATTATCTTTTCAAGCTCTCGTTAGGGAAAATGACTAGGGCAGTCACTGGAAGACGCACTTTGAAGTATGAACAAGGAATGAAAATGAGGGGATTTGCTCTGTTTGGACCACATGAGTGGGTATATTTTAAGCAGAATAGTAATTTTCGAACACACGATTGCACACGAATTCAATGAGAAAGCAATCACAGGCAAATATCAGCAATTTCTCAAGCCAATATAAAATGCAATAATAATAATAATATTAATAGTGATAATAATAATAATAATAATAATAATAATAACAATAATAATAATAATAATAATTTGTGTTCCTAGCATTTAGTATACATTGTACATGTATTTTGTAATCCATTATTACAAATTGACTCAGTTAACTTGCAAACAATGTTACAAAATATCATTTTCTTTTTTAATCCAAATAGCAATCTTAGCAATCTCGATGACATAATTTACTTTCTTACAGAAATGTAACGTACATGCAACACCTGTACAAGCTGTCAACAAACAAAGTTAAACTTCTAACAGAGGGTTTGGACTGTCATGAGCGAAAAGTGCTACCAATGTAGTATTCTCTGTTATTTACGAACGTTGAAGCCGAAAATGACTAGCATACCAAGGCTACAAATTCTAGTTCAGAACATTAAAACATTTTTTTTTCAACAAAAACAGAAAATAGTTTGTCACATGTATTACATGCCTGAATTACCTATAACCCTTATGTAATCATATTTGAGTGACGTCTTCAACGAGGTTTTCTTATAGGTTATGTACTTTATTCTGTAGTATATATTCGATGGTTTTACGTGTAAGTTAGTGGCCACAAAAGCATAAAATCTTTGATGTCCGGCTCATCCTGAACTCCAAGTTTCGACGTTTTATAAATCAAATAGCTGGCTGTATTTCTTTGTTAGCCTGCTTTAACACCGTACTCCAGAATAGAGAGATATTCCAAGAGGGGATATTAGACAGCAGAAGTCAAGAACATCTTTAATATCTGCTTATCATGAATAATGTCTCAAGTTATTCAGTCACAAGAGCAAAACTTGTCAGAACCCAACCAAAAGCAACGCCACAGAATGTAGACATCCCTAGGCCACACCCATAAAATGTTCCCTCTCCCATCGCCCGACCAACCCAATTTTTTTTTTAACCAAAAGACAAGTTTCTGATTTCATTGCCCACTCCCTTTTCTCCAGTATTTCCAATTCTAACTGCTTTGTTCACATCTCAAAGTCACTCTGACATTGAAATCAGCCCTTATAACGACGTCTTGGAACACGAATTTTTTGATAGGGGCTACTTACAAAATGGCGGTCAAGGGAAGATACAATCATGGCTCGCTTGAGATGATTTTTTGTTAATTTCTCACTGTTTCTTTTCTCGGCAATTTTTTTTTAAACCGACGAACTGACCGACAGACCGACATTTTACGAGAAAGAATGCGATGGGAAACAAAGCATATTGTGGGGGATGGCCTCGGTAACTGGAGAGGCCTCAGAATGTAAACTAACAGTTACATATACCTTACAAGCCACGAACATGAGTTGAGAAAGATTAATAATAGGTTCTTTCTTGGCGTAAGCTTGGCAGCTGTAAGTGGGGATCAAAGCGGAGGAGTTTCCTTCGCCGTACACGGTTGTGGTCTTTCAACGTAAACACACATATATACACACATGACAAACGCCAGTCAAAGTTCACTTTGCTGGTGGCCTTCGGGTTCTTCGGGTTGGTTCCGTGAAATAATCGCCGCTCGGTCAGGAACTTTCGCTTGGATCTACCAGTATTCACAGCTGTCATTTTTCCATTCTTCCTTAGAAAACTAAACAAAAGATTAATAGACAAATTAGCTATTTAAAATATTTTCTAATCATAATGACTACTTTTAAAATAGTTCGTGTCGGTACTTTGTGGACCAACACCAAGAACAAACCAGTTTCTTATTCGGTTTGCTTCTATCTGCAGCTGTTAAGCTTAGTAAGCTACTGTTATGGAGTTTAATCACGGAATCTTTTATATCAAGAAAGAATTTTTATCTGTAAATCATATTATTGACCACGGGAGATCTGGCAGTGATTGTTCGCCAGGATAAGAACGCTGGCAGCTCGTAAGTTCCATTTAATCCAATCTTGATAATAACCTCCCGACAACAAGGCTCCCGAACCCTTTCGATAATGAGTCCATCCCACCCCCCCCCCCCCTCCTCGGAGGTATTCCCAGGTATTGTAGTTTAAATTTTACGTACCTTCCATACTTTTTCGACATCGAAGAGCTTTGTACACGTTCAATGCTGGTGATTACCGTAGTCAGCTTGATAGATTTCCTAAACTGCTTCTCCACGTCTTTAAATTCAGCAGAGTGTGGTGCTAACGGAACGCGCTCACATCGCATGTCAGGTGGATCTGAAGAACAATTTCTATTGAAACCAAAACATTAGGAACCTATACTACTCTACAGTTTTAGAATCTTTCTTTTTAGTTAACTGTATATTATTTGACTTAACTTTTTACAGTCAAAATACTCAGCGCGTTCCGCTCATTATTTGGGAATGATTTTCATTGATCGGGAACGGATTGCATTATTAGAATCAAAATTCCACTTTTAAATTGAATATTGTACTGTTTCAACGGTAGCCTTGTTCCAAATAACGAATGTTGATTGGTTTATTATTGACAGGTTTATTATTGATGTTGATTGGTTTATTATATATCTATTTTATATAATATTAATATTTTATATTTTATATTTGTATTTGCTAGTGTCCCCAATTAGCTGTCCATAGCTAAATACCCCTGACACTTCAATAAAGTTTATGTATGTATGTATGTATGTGAATGTTCACGTGCAAAGTAGGCGATTGTTGGCGGCTTGATGCGTGTGACCGGATTTGTGTTCGCTCAGCAAAACATTCGTCGCAAGTACTTTTACACGTGAAGAAGAAGCAAGCAGTCTGCTGTTATAAAACTCTAAAGAAGAATTCTTAAAAGCAAGTGTGCTGTAAATGCACAAGAAATGTTCCTGGAAATTGAGGAAAATTCTCTGTAATGTCAAACCGACTGAAACCAACAGCCGCCAACGGTTGTGAATCTCAGTAATAACCCAATCAACATTCGTTCCTTCCAATGAGGCTACCGTTGAAAGATTTCCGCAATCTTCAATTTAGTGGAAGTTTACTTCCAGTAATGCAATCCGTTCCCGGAAGTCATTCCTAAGTAATAAGCGGAACGCGTTGAAGTATTTTGACTGAAGTATTTTGAGTATTTTGACTGTAAAACTGTTGTAAACTATTACCTAATAAAATACACTCCTTCGACGGCAAGATGAGCATGTTTAATAAACGCTTTTCTTGTAGCACTGTAAGTGGTTTAAATCCCGTAGTCATATCATAAGGAACTACCTGGCAAGAAACGGCTAGGAAAAAGTATCACTTCATCTTTCTTCCACGGTTATAGCAGTCCCTCTCAGGACAAACGACTCACCCGGACGAACATACTTCAGTGACTTATAAACGCTAGCTTTTCTCTACATAAATAACGAAGAGCAAGATGTTCCATTGAATGGGCTGTAAACTGTAGACTTCATTTCGGTATGTACATTCCCTGAATGTCGTGAGAAAAATGGGCAATAAGTACTGATCATGAGTATTTAGGACATCCCAAAATTCTTCAACACTAAGACAGTTGCATAACCAAGTTTAAAAAGAAAAAGAGAACTGCTATGCCCCGAGCCATTTTACAACACTCTACTCAGTGTCCCACCGGTTTTTAGAATTTTCAATCTCGTAGGCGTAATTAAAACGGCTACGTTTAATTAAGACGGGCGGCTGGAGGGCGGCGTCTTTTAGTTCTGCAAAGCTTCGCCGTAGTAGGTTGTTCAAGGTCACGGTGATTGATTGATGGATGGATGGATGGATGGATGGGTGGATGGATGGATGGACTGATGGATGGATGGATGGATGGATGGATGGATGGATGGATGGATGGATGGATGGATGGATGGATGGATGGATGGATGGATGGATGGATGGATGGATGGATGGATGGATGGATGGATGGATGGATGGATGGGATGGATATTCTATGGGCTGTACACGGAAGAGGGCTTATGTTTTGCATGACGTTGGTTTTCTCAGGGACTTGGCTAGGTTATTGCCATGCCTCAACCACGCTTGTAATTGGAGGTTTAAGGCGACCCTTTGAAGAATGGTGACCCTTTTCTAGAGAGGTTTGGACATTATACGGACCAAAAACGCCATTTAAAAGGTAAGAACAAAGGAGAAAGCTCTAGAAGACCCCATTCAAATGGACGGGACACTGGAGGGTTTAAAGCAACTAATAAATTGTTCCAGGACAGAAGATAGCATTTTTCTCAAAGAGAAAGCTTATTCGACTGTCGGCAACTGAAAATGAGGCATACATTTCGGGCCTTGGACTTCCTGAGGCTTTTTAAAGCCTTTTCTGGTAAAACAAGAAAGTAAATTCCCTGAGTAATTGCACGCATGATAACCAACTTGTTTGATTATGAAAAGGCTGTCATTAAGTCAAACAGATTATTCCAATTCACCCAATTGAAATCTAGGTCATATAAAGAGGGGAACAAAAACGCTAGAATCTACACTGGGGTAATGTTGTCGAATCAAAACATTTAGCAGTCATAACAAGTTTAGACTTCACCAAAATGCAATTATATAAAAGATTCGGTCAAGAGAAACCGGGCGTTTGGTTAGAGATCACTTTTCAACAAGTAGTCACGCAAATAAACGGGTAACGCAATTTTATAAAATGCATGGCATTTCTTACTGTATTGTGAAACCCCAAAAATGCCCGGGCTATAGGAGAATTCAGAGGTTTAGTTCTAGCAACTAGGGGCTGGTTTGAAGTTCTTGCGGGTTTTCACTCTCTTTATCCGTTTTTTTTTTCGAAACCTAGACGAGCTCACAAATTAACTCCAGCTTGCAAGGGCCCGAGAATTGTTATCGTTCATTGTAAAACCAAGTTTGGTTTATTACACGATAGTGATGGCAAATGCACTAGTTCGGCTCAATTCCAAAGTCATAGTCGTGTAAAGAAATGTAACAAGTAGGCAGCTTATATATAAAGAGTAATTGGAGAGATTATTTACAGGTGAAAAAATTGCAAATTACCTAGAGAAAAAAGGTCTATTAGTCCTTCATTAATACTTGGCTTTGAATTCTTGATATAGAAAGCCTCAAGGAACACTAATTGTGAGCAGTTGTCATTGTAGTCAATGATCTTGTCATTAGTGCGGACAGTATTGTAAATGTATTCTTTAAGATTCAGGCCTGCGGGTGTAAGGTTACCAGAGCAATCAGGTAATCCGTGCAAGCTTACTGAACTATTTTATTCGAAACTGTCAGATGTCTCTGGATTCTTGTAAAGACCTGTTTTGATAAACCACAGGTTTTCTTGTAGTAGTTTAAAGGCGGTGGTTTCAGCGACGTAAAGCAACTAGAAAAACTACACGTCCATCGCTTCCCTAGCCTTAACTGCTAGGTGTCTGATGTTAACCAGAACGTATTCATACAACATACCAAGACTAGCTGGAGAAACCAAAACCGTTGCGTTCCTTTTATAAGGACAAAACACTGGCTGCCACTGTCCCCAATTCTAAGCCAAAAGTGTTCCTTACATACCTTTTAAGTGCAAGGATATCATCTCTGGATACAACTTTTGCGGGACGTCTTCTTAATTTTCTTGCGGTTTCGTTACCCAGGTTGGTTTGGCTCACGTCAGATGGTGAAAGAAAGCCCTTCTCGTTATCCTGGCCAGCAATCCGATAGCTGTAACCATTTGTCGTTTTTAAGAATGCCTCTTCTAGAGATAGCTGCAAATCTCTGCCCTGTAATTCGCAAATGAAACATGCTTTTCAGTATTCACTCTCCAATAAATAATAGTAAATCTCAGAATTAATTGCATGAAAGTTAAAGAAAAAGGAGAAACGTAGAGGGTTTATGACAGAGGCCTAGTTTCTCAATAGGTGATAGTTGGAGGTTTACTTAGCGACGCACAAAAATGTCATTGCTTTTACTATGTTCGCACAGTCCTCGGGATGACCAATCCAATGCTCCACCAGAATTCGAAGATAGCTTCCTGGACCCGGTTGCTCGAAAGCTGGTTAACGCTAACCTGGGATTAAAACTTAACCAAGGTTCCCGTTTCTCTTGTTCAAAAGAGTTTTCACAGCAAATTACAAGTGATTGTTTAAAAGCAACCAAAGTCAACATGTCGGCAAAAAAGATTAAAACGGAATTTTAATTGACACTATTCCTGGGTTAGCTTAATCCTGTTTTGAACAACCGGGCCTTTTTAAGGTGCTTCGCACTGTAAAGGGTGTCAGACACAGATGCGTTGTTGTACTTGTAATCCCTGTTTCAATAGCCAAAGGTAGTATTTGCGCTTTGAGGGTATATAGTACGTTCAAAAGATGCTTTCTTTGAGGTCCACAATGGGTCCTGATAAGGTTAATTAACGTGGGAATTTCTTGATTTTCCGGCGTCCATCTTAGATCCGCCATCTCAAAATTTTTTAATTCCCCCAAAATCTCCAACCCCAAAAGCCATTAAAATTTACCAAAAAGTAATTAAAACCGATAAAAGAACACTTAATTTAACTAAAACTTCAAAAGGTATTGCGATAATGTCAAAAAATTCCTTTAAAACAGAAAAAATCAAAATTATGAAAAAGTTGCCTGTCAAAATATAGTTGCCATGACACATAAAATTAGATGAATAATGGTATGTCATACAAAATTGTTAACTGGCCGTCGCCACGGTGACCGCCGGTTTATAAAATGGGCACGGCTTTTCCTGAAAGCAAGTTGGCTTAACATACGAAGAAAGTGCTGTAAAGCTTGTGGTATGGGTACTCAAGAGCGGTACGGTACTGTCTTATATAAGACGCATGCGCATATTAGTCTTCTGAATGTTACCTTCCTATGTTTTTGTCTTTTAATTTACAGTATTTAAGATATGAACGGCGAAGGGTTGTTAAGTTTGGGGTTTTTTGTATTTGTCTTGCATAACGCATGCGCAATTGAGTAAAGGAGCTAACAGGATTGAATGCGAAATTGGCTGTGTTGTCTGATCTAGTTAGTGGTTATGGTGAAAATTTTTTTAGCGCAGGAGTTTTTTTTATTGGGATTGACATTTTGAGGGGTGTAAAAATGTGGGAGTCAGAAGGATTTGTGAATGTCGGGAGCATATCACGCTTCTGTGAATGTGATTTGCTTTGAAAGTTGCGTTTTGTATAGGAGCGGTGTAATATTGTGCTGCGTGAGAGGCGGTTTCCCTTGGCGTTTTATGGGGGGGGGGGGGGGTTTCGAAGTGGATTGTAAGGTTTCTGATTGGCTAACTTAAATTTCGCAGCGGACAAAAAGGACAGTTGCGTTTTGCCGGCGTGGGCTAGGAAGAGAAGGAATTGGTACTAGTATGATGATGCAATATTAGTTGATTGCACCATCAGTACATGATAGTTCTTACGAACGGAGAGAGATGAATGTTTATTTGAGGCGAGAAGTTGATACGAAGGAATCGTCATTAATAAGGAGATCAATTAATAAGGCAGGTGATACGAGTCTTTTTGCATTGAAAGAACGAAAATATCTGAATATCATCGACGGATTTGTGTAGTTTGGGTGTGGTGCTCGCTAAAGGCTACGAGCAGTCTCTCTTTCCGTTCAGAGATAGTGAAGGAAAAGAAAAACAAGCGAGTGAGCGCGAAATCGATTGCGGCTCGACAGGCGCTTTAGCTTTCAAAGACTTTCGTCCCCGCTCGCTTGTTTACTTTTGCAAGGGGACTCCCGGGTTAACAAACCGGATTTAAACATCACGTCATGAGATATGCCTTGACGCGCCCCATACTCTGACGATCTGCTCGAGCTCGTGTTTATCAAGCGTTATATTTTGATTCTACTACTATGTTCACTGTTTGTATTTAAGGTCTAGCTAGGCATTCTCAGTTGTGGACGAATTTGTATCGACATTCAACGTTTGGGTGAATTTGCGTTTTTCAGCACAAATAAAAGCGATAAGAAAGATAAGCTGAGTCATCAGAGTTTAAACATTACGTCATCCAGTAACGTTATAGTCAAAAAATTGTGTCGCACAATCACACTATTCGTCACGCCGGTTCGCATAAATAGAGGATCGCGCTACCATTTGTGAAACCTAGGGGTGGGGAGGTTCAGAATGGCCGGTTAAAATGCCCAATGGGCTTTCTTGTTCCCTAATAAATTGGTTTGCGTGTTTAAAAAAAAAAGTTATAAACGTTCAAAGTCAGCAAGGGTAAATAGGGTTTAGGAATCTAATTCAAAGTTATCTTTGGCGCTGTCTTTGGTATAAAACTATTTCAATTAACGTTCTCAGATTGCTTACGCGACAAGACCGAAAGGTAGTATGGGTAGCGGGAAATCATTTGCATTTCGGCTGTAATTTCACGATTGTCGCTGCCATAGGATGGGTGAAAGTGCCATAAACACTTGTTACCGTGATTTTTCTGACAACGTTAATTGAAGTAACCGTAAAGCCATAACTAGCGTTGGCACTATTTCTAAATATCTTTGGCTTTTGGACAAGAGATGGTGCCAATGATATGTCTGGCTATTAGGCCAGAAATAGCTTTCTTGTGACAAATTTCCGTACATCAGCAGCACAGTATTGAACATTCCACTTACCAAGCGGTCTTGATCGCACTTCCTCCAAATTCCATCCTCGCATTTCCAGTACCATACCCACTGGGTGGCCAGAGTGCTGCTTGGGTCAGTGATGTAAGATTCAGTGGACAGGCGCCTTAATTCGGCGATGATTTCAAACTCGTTCTGTATAATCATAAGCTTGCGATCGAGCAGAAACTTAACGTCGTGCACATCCTTGAGCAGCAAAGGTTCCTCGCTGATTAGAACAATGAAAGGAAACCAATAAAGCATATATTAGGCGATTCAAACCTTTGTTATTTTTTCTATTTATCAAACTACATTTATGTTGAGCGTTTATCGCTACGTTTCCTTGTTAGCGATGATACATTTTAGAGCTACAAGCTGGAATTCTTATTCACATGGATGAGCGATGCTACATACATTAGATCACTTGTTTGAGCACAAGATTTCCGAAAACTCCCTCTTTGTATATTTATGCGTACGTAAACCTACTATCCAGAGGAACGTGGAATGTTGGGTTACGCAACACTGGTATAGAACTGAGAAATTAGAGAATTAATTTTGCAGTGGAAATAAATTGCATTACGGAGTTAAATAGTAATTGTGTGAAATCTCACGTCTAAAATACAAGCGCCCTGTTTGCTGCTAAGGTCACCTCAATCCTAAGTTGCTAAGAAGCTGATGGTTGTACTGGTGGAATGTACTACGCGATGAGAGAACTGTTGTCCACCCATCACGGAAAAACGGCTAATTAAGTTACAAAAAGCCAAAACCACACCATTTCTATGCTTTCCTGGCAAGAATGTGCCCACATTTGGTTTTAAATCAAAAAGATCCACTTTGGAGAATTTGCAGAAAAGTTGCACGTATCTCTCAGCAAGCGACCACCGCGCCATGTCTGTTGATGTGTGTCTAATTTTAACCGCTTATGTAAATTTGTGTCAGTTTTCAAAAGGATGTTACTAAAACGGGGAATGGGGAATGGGGAATGGGGAATGGGGAATGGGGAATGAGAAATAGTGGTCAGCGGTAATACCTAAAAAATTAAGTTGGAGTCTGCGCAGTACGGCAAAGAAACGAGGATTGCACGTGGAGAGCGAAAGATGGAAGGTAAGAATTTTTATCTGTCAGTTTTTCCCGAGTTTTTGGGATTATTGAGTTTCTGTTTATTAGAATTAACCAAAAATATAGATTTGCAGGTAATGAGAGTAACGATGATATTTAGGATCACGAGGTTATCGTTATCGACAGGTTGGAATAAAAAGATTCGTATCACTTTGAGTACAGTTGCTTCGAGTGTTACAGTGAAACCCATAAAACCATGAACGCCTAAAATTATTTCTCGAATGTTTATTGTTCTGCGGCAAATCAGATTCGAGACGTAACCGCAACAAATCGCAAGAGTAATTAGCTGAAAGGTTTCGATCACGAAATGAGTCGGTGGCTTTTGCGTCCACGATAAATTCTCAGTTTCACCGCCGATTAACAAACACTCTGAAATTGTTATTTTCTTTTTCTATTTCAGAGTCTATGCATAAGCAAAGAATAACTATAAACGATATTTTACTGAAAAGAGATAAATAATCGAACAGACACGGCTAGGTGCGCGTCTGGGAGCAGAATCGAGAGCAGAATAATTGTATTCAGTTTTTGATTTTTTAAAAAACGGCCTCTCCGGTGTTGTCAGTTATAATCATTTGTAGGTTTCAGCCTTTTCCCTGTTTGACCAAAACAGTTTACTGAATAAACTTTGCAAAAGTTTCCCTTTACCCTACTATGGTGAGGAGAACAGTGTATCAAGCTCATTCACGGCAAAACTCTTCCGTCCAAGATGTCACGCAGTTTCACCGCCGATTATTGCAGTAGAGCAATAATTACTGTAGTTTCTGTTAGACCCGAGTTTTCACGGCAAACACAAACACGCCTGCCGTTGCAGATACAAACATGCGTGCAACTTGCGTACCGTTGCAATAATTTCGAAAAATTACACTCGCTTTTGATGGCTATTTAGGTCTCAGTTCGGTAGTTGTGTTACTTTGGACCGACGGAATCGAAAACATCAAATGAGGGCCAAAAACAAGCACGTTTTGAGGAAAAACCAAAGAAGTGATAAATGGGATGTTTATGCAAACACCGAAGGAAACGTATCTTTTTTAAAATATACTAAACGCACGAATCGCTTCTACTAGAACTGGGCATTTGTTCACTTGTGCCGTCTATCCTTCGCTCATAAAGAAGCTATCTGAAATAGAAAAGAATAACAACTGCAGTATTTCCAAAGGGTATAAAAAAATTGAGAATCGTGGAAGAAAAATCCAGCTCGTTGTTTCATGTCCATAACGTAAAATGTTCGGCTAACGGCTTGCGTGACATCTTGGACGGAAGAGTTTTGCCGTGAATGAGCTTGATACACTGTTCTCCTCACCATGGTAGGGTAAAGAAAAACTTTTGCAAAGTTATTCAGTTAACTGTTTTGGTCAAACAGGGAAAAGGCTAAAACCTACAAATGATTATGACTGACACCACCGGAGAGGCCGTTTTTTAAAAAAATCAAAAACTGAATACAATTATTCTGCTCTCGATTCTGCTCCCAGACGCGCTCCTAGCCGTGTCTGTTCGATTATTTATCTCTTTTCAGTAAAATATCGTTTATAGTTATTCTTTGTTTATGCATAAACTCTGAAATAGAAAAAAAAATAACAATTTCAGAGTGTTTGTTAATCGGCGGTGAAACTGAGAATTTATCGTGGACGCAAAAGCCACCGACTCGTTTCGTGATCGAAACCTTTCAGCTAATTACTCTTGCGGTTTGTTGCGGTTACGCCTCGAATCTGATTGGTCGCAGAACAATAAACATTCGAGAAATAATTTTAGGCGCTCATGGTTTTATGGGTTTCACTGTAACACTCGAAGCGACTGTACTCAAAGTGATACGAATCTTTTTATTCCAACCTGTCGATAACGATAACCTCGTGATCCTAAACATCATCGTTACTCTCATTACCCCATTCCCCATTCCCCATTCCCCATTCCCAGTTTTAGTAACATCCGTTTTCAAAACATCCTTGGGCCAAGTCGACCTCTTCGATTGATATCAATTTGCCCAGTGTTTTGCAAATAAAGCGAGCAAAGCGAGCTTCAATGAGGTCGCGAACCGACCGAACGAACGATGAAGTCGCGAGAGGCCTGCTAATGTAAAAATAAATAAATAAAGGACTTGGGAAAGTCTAATCGCGTTGTTGAGTGGTGAATTGTTCACGGGTACCAGCTAGTACTAGTAATTTCTCAGACGTATCCTTTGTTCCTTTCTCCAATTCTTACCTTTAAAATGTTATAGATTTACTCCTGCCCTAAACGAAGACTCAGTGTACTTACCCCTCGACCGAAATCTGAAAACCAGATGCCGAACATTCCTCGACCATCACGTCACAATACAGCTTTTCCAGTTTTTCGTTGTCCTCAACACTGAACCTCTTCCAAATATTGTCTTCAGTGAGCTTATATTGCCACAGGAAAGGCAAAGGGCAGTGATGACCTGGACACTTAGAGCCTTTCCTGCATTTGCCATTCAGAAACCCGGAGCAGATTGGTACATCTGGCTTATTCTGGTAAATGTGGCCTGATCGTAGAATGTATAAAATAAGAATAACGTTAAAATCACTCAGGCTAACACAGTGAAACTGAAAGTCCCAAGAATAATTACAACAGGAAGCAAATACGAATTTACTCAATGCTAGAGATCTCTCCTAGAGCTGTCATTCTAAGAGTGATTTGAAAACCTAAATTATTCTTACAATATCAGTGCAATACACTGAAAACAGACAATAATAAACACAATTGTCACCAGTAATAGCAATTCACGGACGTTGCTTGCACTGAAAGTTGCAAAACAATTGAAAAGAGAAAGTTGATTTTAGTTTTAACATAATAAATCATGGGCAAGAAATTAACCTTCTATAGTATTCAGCGTGCATTCCCTACTCAAAATGTCAACACAAAGTCAAATCCAGGCTCTGGACGAAACATATCACCGATTTGCAAAAGAGATTGTATTGGAGGCATACATGTAACAAGCATAAGATGACCTTTTTTAATAACAGAAAAGCAATTTATTGGAAAACATTCACATTCTGGAAAGCAGGCATGAATCAATATATGACATCTGATTATATTTACCTGACTCGTTGGCTTCAGGTGGCTGTTTACAAACCAAAATAATTCTCTGCAGAAGATGTGAATCTAGATGCTGCAAGTGATAACGCTCTAGAACTGTCTGGGTGTGTTTAGTGTCCATGGCAGATTCATGATCTAAATCACACCCACTTTCCTCTCTGCAGCATTTTTTCAAGTGGTCGCTGCATATGTGTACTCTATTACACGATTCTCTTCGATCACACATGCCATTGTTGTAGTCTTCACAAACCCAGGGTGTCGATGAAAGCACAAGCTTGCGGAGTTCCTCGTCTGTGAACTGGTCAAGCTTAATCTTCGACAGCAAAGCCTTGTCTCTCTCATCTTGAAAGTGGTGATTCCGCGGACACGTTCTCCCATTGCTGCATGATTCGGTGATGTATTCCCTGCACACATGCAGGTAGGAACAGTTCTTCCTCTTGCACTGCCCATAGTAACCACTGTTGTAACGCAGGCAAAGGCGTGCTTTTGTAGAATATGCAGCCACTTGTGAAATCATTCCCTTGTCGTCTTCAGTGATCAGAAAGCTACCTTTCTTTTTACGAAACCAAGATTCAACGTCGTTAAATCCACAAGGGAATAAATCTCTTCGTTCAGAAATCACTGAAAACGAAGCAGAGCAGTCATATTCACTGCAAATACATTCAAAGACTTTCAACTCTGACGGCTCACGACAAGTCCCGACAGCTCCCCCTTTGGAAGAATTGGAGAGAACCCGGTTACTCTCTTTACTAGCCACGTTAATCGAGGCAGTGTAGTTTCTGTAATCTGAAGAACCACCAGGAAAGTTGTCGGCACAAACCAAGAGCATCTTAAGGACTGAACTAACGTTGCCACCAGTGCATTTGAGGCCATAGTTCTGAAGTATGGCAGTTGCGTGAAGGCTCAACAACGTGCTTTCGTGCTGTAGGCCGCAGCTCTCTTCATCTTCACACCGTTCCCTGACAAAATCTTTGCAGATGTGTATTTGGCGGCAAGACAGACCTTCTGCGCAGTAACCGTTGTTATAGTCCAAACACACATGGGGCATGGAGAGTTGTAAAATTTTGCGAAGGTTTTCTTCTGCCAGACCTCCCAACTTGAGTTTCGAGATCAAGTTTCGATTTTCATCGTATTGAAAACTGTGATTCCATCCACATTCAACCCCAAATAAGCAGAAACCAGCGATGAAATCCTTACAAACATGGACATATTTACAACTCTTTTTGGAACACTTCTGATTGAAACATAACCGGGCCTTTCGACAAATCACACTAACCTCCAAGATTGTGCCTTCTTTTTCTCTGAGCAGAAATGTATGTTTTCGCGCTCTAAACCATGTTGCAATATCCTCCAATCCGTTAAGGTTATGTCTTGGAAACAAATCGTGTCGTTTTATAATGACTTCGAATGACACAGAGCCATTGTATTCCTTTAAAATGCAGTCAAAGACTGCCTTCTCGGAGGTTTCCCCTTTTTTCGGGACTTGAACATTGTTGCAAGAACTAGAAACGGGCAACATTTGGCTGTCGATAGCTGGAGTTGCATTTGCTTCAACAGCAGTATTCGAGTCTTGTGCGTTCATCTTAGTTTTCTTTGGTCTTCCCTTAGGAGCATTTGCATCATGAAGACATTTTTGTTTTGTTTCACTGTGTGTTCGAACCCCCTCTGGATCTTTTTTGGAATCCTCAACTTTCGCCTCAACAGCAGTGTTCGGGCCTTGTGCAGTCATCTTAGTTTCCTCCGGTCTTCTCATCGAAGCATTTGAATCGTCAAAACGTTTCTGTTTGGATTCTAGAAGTGTTTGAACACCGTCCGGATCTTTTTGTACTGTCTCGATATTCACTGTAACAGCAGTGTTCGAGCCTTGTGGGGCCATCTTAGATTCCTTTGGTCTTCTCTTCGAAGCATTTGAATCTTGAAAACGTTTCGGGTTTGATTCATTAAGTGATTGAGCATTCTCACGATCTTTTCGTACTTCCTCAACGTTTGCTTTAACAAACGTGTTCGAGTCTCGCGTGGTCATCTTAATTTCCTTTGATATTTTCTTCGAAGCACTTGAATCTTGAAAACGTTTCGGATTTAAATCATTAAGTGATTGAGCATTCTCACGGTTTTTTCCTGGTTCCTCAATGTTTGTTTTAACAAACGTGTTCGAGTCTCGCGTGGTCATCTTAGTTTCCTTTGATATTTTCTTCGAAGCACTTGAATCTTGAAAACGTTTCGGGTTTGATTCATTAAGTGATTGAACATTCTCAGGATGTTTTTGAAATTCCTCGACGTTCGCTGTAACAGCAGCGCTCGAGTCTTGCGTGGTCATCTTAGATTCCTTTGGTCTTCTCTTCGAAGCGCTTGAACCCTTGAGACGTTCCTGTTTGGGTTCTAGGGGTGTTTGAACAGTGGCGGGATCTTTTTGTACTTCCTTGACGTTCACTCTAACGGCAGAGTCTGTGCCATGTGCAATCTTGGCATCCTCTGAACGTTTCTGTTGTAATTCACTGCGTGTTTGAGCTGTCCCTGAATGTTTTCCCATCAGGACCTTATCTTTCGCCTGGTTTAAGCATTTTGCGGTCATCTTGGATTTCTGTGACCCTCGTTTCACAGCAATTTTATCCTCTAAATCTTTCTTCTGAGATTCGCTGCGTCTTTGGGCAACGCCCGAGCCTTGCGAAATCACTGTAGATTCCTTTGGTTCTATAGTTTCTTTTAGTACACTTCCACCCTGTAATTTTCTCAGTTTAGATTCATTGTGTAACTGAGCACTCTCAGGACTTTGTACCTCCTCAACTTTTGGTTTAACAACATTTGCTATGCCTTGTGTGGGCATCTTAAATTCCTGTGGTTTTCTCTTCGGCGCGGTTGAGTCTTTTAAACGTTTCCGTTTTGGTTCAATGAGTTTCTGAGCACTCTCAGCTGCATTTTGCACTTCCTCGACGTTTGCTTTAACAGCACTGTCCAACCCTTGCGCGGTCATCTTGGATTCCCGTGGTCTTCTCTCCGGAACAGTTGAATCTTGTAAATATTTCTGGTGTGGCGTTTTTCGTATTTGGACAGTCCCTGACTCTTTTTGCACCTCCGTGACATTCGATTTAACAGCCAAGGCCAGGCTTTTTGTTGTCGTTTTAGCTTTCTTTGGTCTTCTTTTTGCAGCATTTGCATCCTCTGAACTTTTCTTTTGTGACACGTTGTGTATTTGGGTAGCCCATGAAACATTTTCCACCTCTTCGGCTTTTGCTTTATCAGCGCATTCCAAGCCTTGTGTGAGCGTCTTAGAGTCCAGTGGTTTTCTCTTTATAGCGTTTGCATCTTCTACATTTTTCGCTTGTAGGTCACTGTGTCTGTGGAAACCCTTGCGATCCTTTTCCACCTCCTTTTCTTTCATTACAGTGGCAAGGCCTGAACTTTGTGTGATCGTGTTACATTCCTTTGTATTTTTCTTTATGGGCTTGTCGGCCTTGAAAGTGAAAGTTGCAAAGTTGTTTCGGTCAGAAGAGGAGGGCGAACAATCTTCCTTCTCCTTAGTTTCGACATTCAGAAACTCAAATTCATTCCTAGAAGGTGCTACACTTAATATATTTGAGTCATTAACAGAATTAGTTGGCCTGCTATTTGGCTCATGTTTTCCTATTTTATCTTGCAGTTGTTTTGGCTTGCCATATTTGTCTGCACTTCTTGCGTCCACCTTCAAATTGCGTCTGGATTCACTATGCGTTGAACTATTTAATAAGACAGCGGAGGCCCTTTGTGGTGCTGTGTTACATTGATCCTGTTGTGGTGCTGTGTTACTTGTATCCTCTACTGTTCCGTGATTTGTTGGCGTTGGCATTTGTGCCGATTGTTCAACGGTATTTGGTGGCATGGGACCAACTACAGCACTTAGCGCTCCAGCTGTAGCTTTTTCATCATTATTGCTACCCTCCCTTGTATGTTTGCTTTTTTTAGAAACACTCTGCTCCTTACAAACTAAAATATTGCAACAAACAAACTTGAATTTCATCGACTTGCGCGGTAACAAATCGTGTTCCTTTAGAATTTCCTTGTTATAAGAATCTACGATGTTGTGTGACAAGGCACAATTACATACCCGCCTGCGAACTGCCTGAGCACAAATGTGAAGATACGGACATTTATCCAACTTGCATTCGCACCTTAAATACAGCTGACAAACTTGTGGAAGGCTCCATTTAACGATATTCTTCACAATCTCGTTCGAAAATTTCTCGACTGCAAACTCTTTCGTTTTCTTTGCGTTGTCTTTGTCAAAAAAATTGTGTGAAAGACAGCATTTGCCATCGCAGCTTCCTTCAATGAAGCCTTTACAAATATGCCAGAATTTGCACTCGCCTTGTGCCCGTCGACATGAACCTTTGTCGAGATATTGTAGGCAAATTTTCTTCCTCAAAACAACTCGCACACCTATGATTTCGCCCTTGTAATCTTTCACGACGACAACACGCCGACTAGCCCGAGTCTTCAGCCAATTTATTGCGTCTGGCTCTGATTTTCCGATTCCCAAAAGTGAACGATTCCTCAGAAGAACTGATAATTCGACAAAACCGCCACTCTTGCAGATATAATTGAAGACTTTCTCCACCAAAACATCCTCCGCCATCTTGCCGATCACCACAATTCATGGAAATGACAAGTGCGCAGTGTTGACAGAGCTGAATAACGCACTGCGCATGTTCGTTACGTCACTGCTCTCCTCGTGGTGAATGAGTCAGTTTCTCGCCGATTTTGTGTTCCATGCTGTGGGATTTTTTTGTTTTGAATGCCGTTTTAGTATTGGGAGATGTTAAACGAAGAATTCGATGGCTTTGGCGATATCATTACGGTAAGTAAAGCTTTCATTCAGTAGAAATTGTGGTTTTATTTCAAGCTGTATAGCGGTGCTTTTCGGTCGTTTCGCCTACGGTCAACCTCTTAACGCGCTTTAGGAACGAGAAATAATGTATGTTGCACTTTCTTTTTCCCAGAGCATCCACTTTCATTGTGTCTTGAAGTCTGGACCTGTCGTGGGAAAGAAATTTGGATTTCAGGTGTAAACAGTACAATTTGTACTTGTAATGTTAATGATGATGATAACAATTTGTGTTGCAAGTTGTGTTGTATTCATAACATTTCAAAATGATGTTAGTCATTTTAATGTGTTGAGACAACTGTAATAAAATGGTAGATAATTCTCAATAGTTATGTATCTCTTTATTTGTATCTATCAGCCATGGGTAAACCGTTTGTTCTTTTTCAACCTCAACGAATTGGGCATAGGGGAGGGTACACAAGCAAAATCCTAAATGTCCGAAAAATTTAAAAGTTATTAAAAAGCCTTCCATGGTTACACTTACCAGTCTTGTCTTTGCCACAGTGCAGTTTTCATTTGAATCAAAGTATCAATCTAACTTTCTTTCCATTTTCTTACATTTGGTGCATCATTTGCAGCCTGGCTGATAATCCTGAACTCCCGCACTTATCTTATCTATTTGCTTGTAAAGATGCCTTGGTATTGGCACCAATGCCCTTGAATGTTGGGTTGAATTACGTGAAGGAAAAGAGCAGCGGTTGTTTGCCCTCATTACTTCGTCATGGTGGGAAATACAAAGATATTCTCCTACGTTCACACCAGCTCCTCTCGCTAACTTCTCCTGTGCCTTACATAGCTTTCCACCTTTGCATGATACTTTGCTGTTTTTCTCATTTTCTTTGTTATTTCCCTTGGCGCATTTATCGTTGGATATACTTGTTTTTAAATTTCCCGCGTTTCCACATTTGGCCAATCGAGCTGAACGAGTTGTTGTCATGGCGTTGAAGTAGGAAATACCAAAGCCAAAGATTTGAACATTGTACTTGCATGTGATCATGTATAGTTAAGGGACAATCAGTTGATAAGCTGACCTTTTTTGACCTATTATCAGATGAAGTAATCTCTGCGCCACTGAGTGTTGGCAGATGCTATTGACCAAGAATCCCTATAATACACATCGTCCCTTGCAATGGTGTGAAATTAGGAATTGATTCAAAGGGGGTGTTTACGAGGCATCACTGCAACTTTCATTCTGATTTGGCTGAAAACTTGTACTGTGTTAGCATTGTGTGTTTTCTGGTGGTTTGAGTTTTGTGCTACAATCAAATTATTGAAACAATAAGAATGATACTGTGTTTACATGATGCAAGAGTGAAAATCTCGATCTGGTTTAGTGAACCTGCACTGGTATGACTTATTCTAGTCTGAGATTTTGTGCTGGTACCGTGTAAACAAATAAGAGCTACAAGAGAGAGTTTGGTGAACTCATACCAGAATGACAGTTGCACCACCCTTGTAAAAATGGCACCGGGATCTTGGCGGGATCTTGCCAAGATCCCGGCAAGAATCCCGCCGGGATCCCGCCGAGATTTTGGCCGCCGGGATTCCCGGTTCCCGCCGGGATTCTTACCGGGATTCTTGGCGGGAAGCGGGATTCCCGGCGGCCAAAATCTCGGCGGGATCCCGGCGGGAATCTTGCCGGGATTCTTGGCGGGAGACGGGATTCCCGGCGGCCAAAATCTCGGCAGGATCCCGGCGGGAATCTTGCCGGGATTCTTGGCGGGAAGCGGGATTCTCGGCGGCCAAAATCTCGGCAGGATCCCGGCGGGAATCTTGCCGGGATTCTTGGCGGGAGACGGGATTCCCGGCGGCCAAAATCTCGGCAGGATCCCGGCGGGAATCTTGCCGGGATTCTTTTCGGGTAACCGGATTCCCGGCGGCCAAAATCTCGGCAGGATCCCGGCGGGAGTGTTGGCGGGATTCGCGGCGGGTAACCGGATTCCCGGTGGCCAAAATCTCGGTGGGAGTCTTGCCGGGATTCGCGGCGAGAAAGAAAATTCCTGGCGGTCAAACTCTTGTTGGGATCCGGTCGGGAAGCGAAATTCCCGGAAGCCATAATCTCCGGGGATCTTGTCTGGAATCGTGCCGGGATTAGCGATGAGAACGTAATTAACATTAATCAAACTACCAGACGCTGACTAAACTTTGTCCTATATTGCAGTCCCAAGTATTGTTGACATGATTGTTATCAGCCTTGCACGTGTTTCGTAATTAAATTATCCCTTATATGGTACTATTTCCATGTGACAATAACGAGAAGACAAAGAATAGTTCACGTGCATGTGTTTTCACTTCAGTGCGCCGAATTTGACGTTGTTGATTGATCTTCATCAGTTGTCGTTCCCATGCCAGGAGCGTTGCTGGTGGAAGGAGGCAAGTGTCTTCTTTATTAGCTGTGAAATCCATAGCATCTGCAGGAGAATAAACCAACGAACAGGAAGAGTTTGGTGGTGTTTTGAGCATTTTTGTGTTTTTTCGCACTTGCATTTTATTCGCTCACATGTAAACGAAATGTGTTCGCGGTTCACAGAGATCGATTTATTTGTAGTCAAGACACAGCATTGAATAGTGGTTTGTTCATGAACAGTGTGCTGGACGAGAATTATCAGTGGAAATTAATGCTGAGTGATCAGAACGTGTGAAAAACTGAAGTATCTGGCAATGCAGTTCTGCGAAGCACGTTTTACAATTGTCGTCACAGAATATATATATTGTTTGGTAGTCCAAAGTATTTAGACTTTCACGGAACCGCCCCGACGGAGGAGACACTTGGAAAGGCTTAGGTTTATAACATTCATTTCAGATTCTAGGTTAATCTACATCGTCATTTCAAGATTACTCTTTCTTTAATAAATGTAAGTGAATTAAATTTTGTTTACGCGTTCTGCCTGAACATACATGCAGGGTTTGTAATTGGGCGAAGCTTATGCAAAACAGAAATTACATCCCCAAATACTAGCAGATGTGGGGAATTTATTGAAAACATCTGCGCCGCTTGCATTGCACTTCAACTCGTTTATAAATGTAAACACTGAAATATGATCTGCAGGGATGAACAGGGATGACCATCTGTTTTTGTATAACCCTAAGAATCCAATAAATTGTAGCTAGTAAATAATCCCATTATTTTCCTTTGTCTTTGTGCTTTATTTTGGATATTTCAACCGAAAACTAAATGTGCGAGGACCTTTTAAATGAAAACTAAGCTTAATTGTACATCTAATTAGACTGTCTCAGTTTGTTGTGGAATTTATCTTGCGTAGTTTTTCCTTAACTATTCGCCTTGGGAAAGGGAAATATAAGTTATGGCGAATGAAAAGGCGAAACCTACAACACCGAACACAGAAAAATAGAATTCAAGGGATTACAAACAAACTAAACTTCCCGGTATAAACTTGAAGCCTCGGTTACTCGAATCTACCGCCAAATATTATAACTCGAAGTGAATGCTTTTTTCTCTTCAGATCATTTCCTTTATAATTTTACCCTCGCTAACTCAAACCTTCAGATAACTCGAACCTTTTTATTTCCCTTAAAGGTTCGAGTAAATAAACTGAACAAGGGAGATGACAACATGAAAATTAAGTGTTTGTTTTTGTCGCGTCTCCTCGTCTTACAGAAATTGGCTGCTCGCCAAACTGTGGTCACGCAAGTTTTGCGAATATTTTGTCGAAGCTCGTGACATTGTCGATCGCAAATTGTTTATGTTGTTGTTGTTGTTTTGCATCTAAAACTAGTTAACAAGGAACCATTTTCGGTATAAAATTCTGTAACTTGCCGCAATTTCTAAATTTGTCAGACCCGTCACCTGCCTGTTCTGTCGCTAACGGTTTAAATCGTGTTAAGTTTACGCAAATCTGGAAAAGACGGCGAAAAAACTGTTTACTTTTTGAACTCACAAAAACGCTTAAGTGAGTTTAAGAGCAAATTAGTTACCGGTAAGTAAGTTTATTTATACCTCATCCTAACACATTTTCATAGGTAAGCCAAGCTTTTTGTTTCGCGCAATTGATGGCCCGTATTTCATTGTGGATTCTTTCTCACAAAAGACAGTGAAAAGAGCCTCTCTGTGAAAGACTGCCAATGATCAGTTTACTTTAATATAAGTGAAATCAACATCCCCAATTAAAATAAATTAAAGGTTAACAGTGGACGACATATTTAAAAGCTTCTTTCAGTGAAAAAAACCCGAGGCAAGGATAAGCAGGACACGCTGATGCTTTTGAGTGAAACATAAGCTTAAAAGTGAATCTCACTGACCTTTTTCTCACACGTTGAATGCTTGAGCAACGGCAGACTCGTCGAAAGAAAGAAGTTAGCGGCGTCCCTCGCGGCAAATCAATAAGCTGTATAGACTTTAGACGCCCTTTGAAAGTCTTGAAAGCATTTACTGAACTCGAGTGTTCATTCCTCAAATGTAGCGTTGTCCACAATATCTACTCATCCTTTGTTTAAGTTCATTCTCTGTCCACTTAACTTTAGCGTGGCTTGTTTTGTTGGGTTTAGCATGCCGGCCGTTCTCTCAGCTCGTTGACAACAGTTTCCTGAATTTCTTTCAAAACGTTCTCTTGCTCCAAACTTGAAAGAACCATGTTGTTTTCGGTAAAAATAATAAGTTAAAACCGTGTCAATTTTCCGCTGTATATACAACAAACAGAAGCCATTTTCCACTTCTGAGTTTTGTGCAAAAGTTCCCGCATTTTTTTGGCTTACGCGAGCACTGCTCGCTGATGGCGTGATTGAATCAACCAATCACATTGCCCCATTAACGCAACGGCGGGAGCGGGATTTTTTTGGCGCGACTTGCGGTATTACTGGTATTAACGTGGCCGGCAAGCAGCGAAAAAAGTCAAATTCAGAACCACAACATATTAGTCACAGGAAACAGTATTTAAAAACCCTTGCTTAACTCTTCCGTGGTGACTTATAAAGAGAGTTCAACGAAGAGATGACATCCTAGACAGAAGTAGTCATTTAAAAATACGGAGATGCGAAAACGAAGTCCTCTGCATAAAAGGTAAGCTTAAGTGACAACAAATAGACATCAGTGGTCTGATAAAATGAAATAATGACTTGTGAAAAAGAACCGATCAGAGCCAGCAGCTTTTCTGGTCGTTATTTTGCTAAGTGTCGCGCGTAGCGGCAAAGCTATAAAACCGGACAACCGCTGCTCTTCGTCGATTGTTAGTTTCAGTTTTATCGAGATCCCGGAACGATTCTCCTTGCGGATACAGCACTGCATTAATTGTCACTTTAATCACATTTGAAGACTATAAACTTTTTAAGATTAATAGAGTTCGAGATTATTGACCATCGTCTTTACAATGTCGCACAACGTGCCAGCGCGAACTCCCGCACGATGATCGCCGTATTTTTTTATTCATCAACATAACGAGCCATACAAGATCGCTGTTGAAACGAACTCTGATAAAAATAACAATTGCAATAGACCTCGCTAACGTTTGCTCGGACTCTACATACCACAACTTGTAATATTTTTTTCTGAAGTCTCATCACGGTCAGTTATGAATCTGCGCATCTTGCCAAGATCGTAGTTGTCTTGCCGAGATTACCGGTTGTCTTGGCGGGATCACCGATGTCTTGGCAAGATCACGCCGGGAACCGAAACTCTCGCCGGGATTCTTGCCAAGATCCCGGCCAAGATTTTTTCTTGCCAAGATCCCGTTACAATCCCGGCGGGGAAATTCCGTTTCCCGGCAAGATTTTTCATTTCCCGGCAAGATCCCGGTAGGAAGCGGGATTCTTGGCGGGATCCCGCCGGGATCCCGGTAGCCATTTTACAAGGGCAGTATCATGTACACACCCCTAAGACCATCATTGCTATACAACATCATTGCAATGTACACATTGTAAGCAGTTTTGTCCAAAGTTATACCCTCTGAGGCCACAAAGATTTCAATACTTTTCCACATCTTACCTACCAGAAAAGAGCACATCCTAACTTTCACATATAACATCCTTTCGTAGCACTCTTTCCCATTATTCTCTGAAATTTCTTAGTGTGCCATCTTGTTGTTTTAAAGTTGTTTGCATGTTACCATACCTTTGTTGGACCCTGATGATAAACCATTTTTTAATGTCCGTTCCCACAGTGATTACCATAAATGCTATGTTAAGCCCCCTGGGGGCTTCTTTATTTTCAGGCATACTAGAAGGGGGACTTAATAGAGTGGGGGGCTTATTTAAAACTCTCCACGAATGAAAGATGACAATCTTTTTTTTTTCTGCGGAGTGCTGGCCAGCTTTAATAGGTATCGATACAGTCTTCATGCACTTGCCATGCACAATCTTAAAACTGAAACCCATCCAAGCTCATACAAATGTGTTCTACTGAAGTGTAGCCCACAAAAAAGTGATAACATGATTAGCCAGGAGTTTTGCATCCAAAATCAGGAACTAATCCTGAAAATTGAATGAACACAAGTCTCTTGGCATATAAGCTCTTTTTGAGAGACTAGATCAGCAAAACCATCATTGATATACTGAAAACAGAATTTGATAGAAAAGTACTGAAACTGTCCCATATGAAATTGCAAGTTGGAAACGTTTAGATCAAGAATATAGTGCAATAATTTTTTATAACCCGACCTATGTCATGCCGTACCTTCTGTCATTTTGTGGCCATGGGGGGGGGGGGGCTCTAGAGAGGGGGGCCTGAAGCTCAAGATAGGGGATTATTGGAGATCTTGATTCTTACTGCCTACTACTCCTGTCATGTTGTTTGCTGCCCAAAAATATCTTAAAGGGACTGAATGCTGTTAACCAAAAAGAGGGAAAGCCTCAGGCCATAAACAAAGTCATCAATCAAAACAATAAATGGTATTATTAAAATGTTTATTTTAAAATTTCACATTTGTTTGAACAATATTTAACATAATAATTTAATTTACATCATTGTTATTCTGATACCATGTAATTGAGCGACCGCTGGCCACTCCATTGCCAGATTAGCATTATTTGTAACGCTAGTGACAATTACCATGATTAAAGATTAAAGACGTTCATGAGTATCATACACAAAAATGCAAAATGTAGGGCATTCCAGCTAAATAAACATACAGGGCTGCAATTAATTTTAAAGCAGCAGCTGTACAAGGAACTAAGGAGGTAATATACTCAAGATAGCCTCCCACTTCCAAACGAGCAGGTACAGATACACCTGTACTGCCGATATTGTCTCTGCCCTTATGATTCTTGGGAAATGACTATAGTTTTTGATGTTCAACTTGCACGGTAAACTGTTCTATCGATGGAACAATTTCAATCCATTACAAGCAACTTTGAATGTTTATAGCAAAAAGTAGAAAAAAAATCTCCACGGTAGAAATGAGCATTACATAAAACATGGCAAGAACTACCTGTGTTATGAATGTTAGCTTTAAATTTTCCGAAATGACGTTGAAAATCCGCTAAATGTTCACATACCACTTGCCCGGTAAACTGTTCTATCGATGGAACAATTTCAATCCATCACGAGCAACTTTGAACGTTTATAGCAAAAAGTAGAAGAAAAATCGTGAAGGTAGAAACGAGCATTACATAAAATATGGCGAAAACTACATGTGTTATGAATGTTAGCTTTAAATATGTAGAAACGACGTTGAAAATGCGGAAAATGTTCACATACCCAGACGGTTCCCTATAAATCCCTTCAAATTTGAAACCATTCTGGACCCCAGTCCTCTCCCCGTCTTGCACATGCGCAGACGTTGTTCAGCTCTGCCAGAAAATGAAAATTTCCCCCTAGTAGAGTACCATGGGGAAATGTATTTGTTACTTGCGTCGGCAGATGAACGCTATCTTACAAGTGCAATTGTTTTCCTTTTTATTTTTCGCGAAGTTAACTTGTTGTATAACGTGATTAAAAGGACAGAATAAATCAGATTACAATATAAATCTCGTGACAAGTTGCATGCGATATTGTTGTGTCTGTGCACGTGGGACACTTTCATTTTTAGCTAATGACGTCACGTTAGTGACGTCATATGGCTACTGTCAGAGCCTAAAAATCAACGATATACGTGAGACGTCTGTCTTACGATTTGTGAGGCTGGGGGGATATTCTGTGAGACGATGGGTGGGGGTGTGCACCAGGAGACTGAAACTCTTACCTTATCAGCGGCACAAACCCATACAGCTTATACTGTAGGAGTACGTCCCCCGGGCTTTGAAGTGTTTTGCATTCGTAAGTGTGGATCTACTTCGAATGCCTGTTTTGTGTACGTGAGGTCTGGCAGGATTTTATTCGCGTTATAGTCCTGTGTTTACTTAACTGAAGTACAAATTTTAACAGCAGCATATACAAGACGGACTTGCCAATTTGAGATGTTGTATGAACAGAACGTGGAAATTAATGTTACTTCGATCCCTAATTAACAGTGAAAGAGACAGTATTTAAAGCCCAAGTTAATAACGATAGTGAAAAGACTAGAGTAAAACAGCATAAAATTTTTCGGGATTATCTCTCGGTAACAGCGAATCTAAAATTTGCAGTGTCATTTTTGAGTGCGTGTTATAAAACATGAACCCATTTAAAACTAAATCGGAAATTGCGCGGTTTGTTGCTAGCTATTCGTAAAACAGTGGTGATCAAGGAATTAGAGGATGGATGTAGTAAAATCTTTACAAGACACTAAACGTTATTTCGGGGTTATTCATAGCTCAAAGTGTAAAGCGTATGTTGAGCAAATTTGCATAGTTGACAGCTGTAATTTCAGCCTTAGCAATGTAACGCAACACTCAAAACATCTCGAACCGACCGAAACAGTACCGAAAGATTAACAACAACAGATATGTGACAAAGCATTCTAATAGAGACCTGTTGGGGTGTCTGTAAAACCCGGAACACACCCGGAACACCCCGGAACACCCCGCAACACCCCCGGAACACCACCGGAACAGCCCGGAACAACCCCGGAACACCCTGGAACATCCCATAATACCCCCGAACATCCCATAATGCCCCCGAATTCCCTCAATACAGCCAGGAACACTCTTGAACACCAAAAATTCTGGTCAGCGGTCAGACCGCTCACGCATGGCTGACCCGAGGACCTCCGAAGATTAACGACGATTTCCGAATTTTTCCGAAGACCTTTGCGGATCACCCGAAGACAAAATGACAAAAATAAAATAAAAAATAACATTGGTGTCCTTTAGATCGACAAAGATTTGATTTTGAATATTTCAATTCAATTATTGAAGTTGTTGTAACTCATGCGAGATTTGCATTACAACTCTCGACAAACCGATGTGACGTCTATAAGTAAAATTCTGGGGGTGGGCATCCCGAATAATAATTCAATTTACCACATAACACGTCACGGTCGCGATAACTTACTCTTGGGCATTGCGTGACAGATTTTGCACGCAAAACAAAACAGATTTTGCAGGCTGTTAAACGTCTATAGGATTTTTTTTTTCCGTAAAGGCTGTTCCTTTTCAATTTATGTAGCTAGTACTACCGCATTTTCTCAATAAGTGCCCCACTTGCTGTTACTGTACGAACTGGGCAAAGAAATACCGCCGCTCCTTCTAAAGACCAATTAAAAAAATGTTCGAATAGTTTTGACAAGTAAGTTGTAACTCAAGGTTTATCGCAACGTATACTGAGTTGGCTTATTGAGGGAGCACACGAACTTTGCAAAGTTCAAGGAAATCTGATATGTACTCTCATCGTTGATATTTTCCTTTTTTCGTTTACTGAATTTTTCTCTTTAAGTCTAACTAGATCTTGTGAAAGTAAATAGAATACTTGTTCCTTTTCTCGCTATAAGAGTGTAAACTCGTTCGATCCTTTTACTCCCGGGTTACGTTGTGACATCCTACATTACAGACATTATAAGCCCTCGGATACCTCTACAAAATTATAGTGCGTGCTTTTTTGCAGGCGCACATTTGTCCTACTCATTTATCTTCCGAGCTACGCTCTTTTGTTAACCAAAAATATATGCAGGCCTAACTGCAAAACCGTTGTCATTCAAATATGACAAGAGAAAGCTGCAAGACGGGAATTTATTAGACATGGAAAAACGTTCTCGGATTTTAACATTCCTGAAGCACCCATGCACTACGGTATGATACTTCAAATTAATATGAACTGAGGTTTTTTTGAATGAGGTGTATATATTCACCGCATATTAGCGTAACGAACCGGCGGCCAAACATTTCCATGCACCTGTGGAAATAAAACGATGACGATAGTGTGACCTCGGAATAATGACCTTAAAGCATTGCGTGACACTGTATCATTTGGCTTTGTTTATTATGTCCTTGAGGTCACACCTGTTTTTTGAACGTGATAATGCAAACCTCGCACGAGAAAAATCAATGCAGAATTAACAGTTGAACTGTCACATTTTCATAGCACTGAAAATCGCAAGTTATTGATATGAAGGTCACGTGCATGATATATTTTTCCCATTAATTAATGGCTTTTTCGCTGTTCTTAAAAGCTTCGAAAATATTCCAAGCATTCTTGAAATGCTCGGAAATCTCAGGGTGATCCGCAAAAGTCTTATGAAGAATTGGGAATCTTCAGAGGTCTTGGCTTAGTCAATTCGCGAGCAGTCTGACCGCTGACCACTATTTTTGGTGTTCCGGGGGTGTTCCTTGCTGTTTCGAGGGTGTTCCGGGGTATTATGGGATGTTCCGGGGGTGTTCCGGGGTTGTTCCGGGCTGTTCCGGGGTGTTCCGGGGGTGTTCCGGGGATGTTCCGGGGCGTTCCGGGGTGTTCCGGGGGTGTTCCGGGGTGTTCCGGGGTGTTCCGGGTTTTACAGACACCCGACCTGTTGGATCTACTGGAAAGCGAGCTGAATTTGAACATTTTCGTACTGTTCGAAGGCAAAGCAAACGAAATTTATTCGGCTGCAGGTTGCGACTCAAAATAAACACGTGCGCTAAGAATAACTTTGTACCGTGGGAAAGTTACAAATGTAAACATACTTTGGTCGATTTGTGAAGCAAAAAGACGAAAATTATTATAGCCGACTTGATTACAAAGCAAGCAACTTCAATCAACAGGGGAAATAAATATAGTTGCAAAACTATTTCAGTCGTGTTTATAAACGCTAGTTCAAACCGATTTCGAACGAAAATATTGTGGATACAAGAAACGCCGTTTGATGGCAGACTCCTGTTTTGACAATACAATGTACTAAGAACGTAGGTGGTTGACTGAAACGTCTGAAACCTTACAAATTTATAAACAAAGTAAAGCGAGTCGCGTGTCACGCAAATCACGCAGAGTGTCAAAACGGCACCCAGTTTAGAAAGTTGACCGTTTATGAGCACTGAAAAGTATTGGATATTCGCCGGTAGAAGTAAGAAATTAAAAGGTTCAACTGCAACTTGCATTTATTTCTGAAGTAAAATTGTTAACTTTCCACTGATCTTTGCCTAAATTATGTATGCAATATTTTTTGACGGTGAGTTTAAGTTTAAGTTTACTTGTTTATGTCTCTGTTCTTTGAAGAGCCGTGAAATAAAGAGCTTTCTTCGGTTTCTTTACTCCGCGTAGTGCACGCTGCTCAATCATTACCAGGTTTTATAGTGGATAACCACAACATCTTTTTGGTGGTGGTGGTGGGGAGGGGGGGGGGTTGGGGCTGAGGGGTTAAGGGGAACTTACCGGAGATTTAAAGTCCCATAGGTTGTCAGGATAAATTTCACCATATTGTGAAAAAAAAAACGTCATGGGCTCTGCGCGCATTGCGTGCCTATGTTTTATGGGGTAGGGGGGCTGGTGGGATTTCATGGGTAGTACCTGTAAAATATGACTCCCCCTTTACATTAGAAATTTTTTACCTGCCCCCTCCCCTTGTATTCCTAAATATTTGAGATGACCCCCCCCCAAACAAAAACGAAAAAGAAAAATGGAAAAAGCGATAAAGTAAATCTAAAACTTATCAAGCTTAAATTAAACATTCAATTTTACAGTGAAACCCATTAAGCCATGAACGCCTAAAATTATTTCTGGAATGTTTATTGTTCTGGGACCAATCAGATTCGAGACGCCGCAACAAACTGCCAGAGTAATTAACTGAAAGGCTTCGATCACGAAACGAGTCGGTGGCTTTTGCGTCCACGATAAATTCTCAGCAGTAACTGAATTCTCAGTTTCACTGCCGATTAACAAACACCTTGAAATTGTTATTTTTTTTTTCAATTTCAGAGTTTATGCATAAGCAGCAAATAACTATAAATGATATTTTACTGAAAAGAGACAACTAATCGAATAGACACGGCTAGACAGCGCGTCTGGGAGCAGAATAATTGTATTCAGCTTTTGATTTTTAGTTCGCAGTTGCAACTGAGAACTATCGGGGCTTTCCTGGCGTCGTGTGGAGTTGCGTTAACTCTTTGGCAACAAGCCCACACAGCCATTGAGAGTAGAATCCTTCGAAGTGTATAAATAGGCAAGTTTTGACGGGCTCTTAACCAAGTTTTGCGCTGTCTCTGTGGATGAAGAATTAATCGGAGTGTTTGGATCCTCGAAAATACCGTAGATTTTGATTTGCAAAGAGAGCGCAGGAAGGAATCGGAAGGAACTGTTTACTCAGGTGCGTGTTAGGACTCGTTGGTCTTCAGTTTAGGTTGGCGTTCGCCTGCGGGTTAGGAACAGCTGGACGACTCTGGCTTCTTGGAACTGTAACATCTAATAGCCAGTTAAACACAGGGGAACAATTAGGAAATGTTGCAAGCCAGAAGATTAACAGGCAAGGATAACGAAAACGATGGTTTAGTATTGCCCTTTAATCCCATATCAATATACCAATTCTTCTGACTGATCTTCATACATTTCCTTATTGTTTTGGTTTGGAGAATTTTTAAAACATCAAACCATTTTTCCTTTTTTTCCTTTGGTGATCATTTTCTTTATTCTCATAACCTTTTCTCTTGATTAGGGAGAGGCCAAAAAAAAAAACAATAGGAAAACAGGAAAAACAGTTTGAGTATATATCAATTGGAAACCAATTCCATCATAACAAAATACATTTATTTATTTCAGATCACATTTCCTGTTGCAACGTAACTATTATTCACAAACAGACGTTCCAGTTCTGATGCACAATGTCTGCAGAAACACTAACTTGTGAACAATGTAAATATGAACAAAACAAGGTTATAAAAACATGCTGAAAATAACAACAACATTTTCCCACTTCTCAAAAGTACAGAGTAGATCAGCAAGAAATGGTACCTTCCAGCCAAATGAAATCTCCATACAGTAGAATAAAATAACATAAGAGTTTTGGAACAAACTCTGCCATGTTCATGTAACACTAGCTTTTTATGTGTGTCAAACAACAAAAGTTCCAATTTCAATTTTGCAAGTCAAAGATAGACAATGTGCACAAAATGAATTCAAGGTCGTATCTAAATGAGATTTTATGAGAAGCGCTCCTTTACAATTGCGCGAAGGTGCTGACTGATTTGGACGTTTCCAGCACTGATTCGTAATGGACCGTCAGACTGCCACACCTTGGTACAAACTGGGTTAAGGTGATAATGTCGTGTGGAAGCTGTTGGCTGATACCTCTGAGTGGACTTGTTCCAGAAGTTGTACGCTTCAAAACGGCCAAAGCAATACATGGAATCGTCAAACGAACGTCTACAAATTTAGAGAAGACAGTTATCAAGCAAAAATGTGGTTTCGAATTTGCATGTTCTCGTCTTCCAAAGTTTACTCGAAAGACAGAGATGCAAACGATTATAAATTCAAATATATTCACTCACCATCCGACATGCCAGCCATCATGCGAACGATTGCGCCTGCAGAACATCTGAGCAGCGGTAATAAACACGAAATGAATACAAGATGGCGGATCGCGGCGAATCAATCAAAACAAACAGCCAAGGGGTAATATTTCTTTCTATTTTTTTTTTCAGGGTAGTTTATTAGGTAGTCCATATAGGTAGTCCATTTGAGAGTCCATCAAGGTAGTCCATTTTGGTAGTCCATCGTGGGGGTCCATGGACTGGGGGTCAGCGAAATGTACCTACCCTGAAATTCGATCCAAAATGTAAATGGTCAGTTTTCCGTGCAAAATACCTAAAAAGCGAAATAGAGTTTGAAGACCATTACCTGTTGTGTGTTTGCTGTGTTTTTGCCACTTTTCCGAGCTTCTGGAGGCCGTTTGGGGCGATTTTCTGTTTAACGGTCGATGCGACATCATGTCAAAGTAAAGCCAGTACGTGACAAGACGTCGCTTCGACCGTTAAACAGAATATCGCCCGAGACGGCCTCCAGTAGTTCGGAAAAGCGGTAAAGGCACAGCAAACACACAAAAAGAAGGTTTTTCAAACTCTATTTTGATTTTTAGGTATTTTCTGGCCACGGAAAACTGCCGATTATTTTCAATCGAATTTCAGCTCTATACAAACTCTCATATTACGCTTTGGTGACCTGTGCTTCGTCTATTGCATAACCTACTGCTCAACAATCTTTTGCGATTCTCCCATCCATATATCCTGGGTTTCGCTAGTTTGAACAATTCGATAGATTCTACATGCAACGTCGTCTGAAAGTATAGAAGGATAACTTCGTCCCCCTTGACTGAACGCCTCGCATGTACTGAACGGTTCATGATGTCGAAGATAAAATAAACAGCGCCAGGAGTTGCACGAGCGGCTGTGGAGATCGCTTTCGGTCCCTCTCCAGTCAAATAACGATCAATTATTCGTCTTCTCGTTACCATGTGGAGAGGCCTACATGGCCTGTTCTTCCAACCTAAGGCATTAACATAACCAGGTCTGAACATTTCGAAAAATCTGTGACAGATTCGAAATCTCCTTTCGATTTTCGAAATCCCTCTCTGAATCTCAAGAAACAAATGGCGAATGCCCAAATATGGAGAACGTGACTCGTCACGTTGTTTTGAATTTTAGAGTTTCCGTTCACGCGTGACGTGGATCAACTGTAAATTTGATTTTCATAATTCAATTAGTAGAATGTTTACATACGTGCAACGTTGGCATGATTTCTGACACGAAAGTGTAATTGTCAATCTCAAGTTTTTAAATAAACTCAAACAACTTATATACACGCAAAAACTAGCCCAACGTCTGTTTCTCTTTAATCATGTATGTATTCTTAATTCTACATTCATTCTATTATTACGAAAAAAAAAACTACGGTGGCCCACAACAGCTGTCACATCAAAACAAAATGCTCACAGCAAATTCAAATCACTCACAGCAAATTCAAATCACTCACAGCAAATTCAAATTGCTCACAGCAAATTACAAATCCACCACAGCAAATTACAAATCATTCACATCAAATACAAATTGTTCACATCAAATACAAATCGCTCTCAGCAAATACAAATCGCTCACAGCAAATACAAATATGGTCAGGGTAAAAGGAGGACTGCGGACTGCAGACTGCGGACCAGGGGAAAAAGCTACGGTGGCCCACAACTGTCACATCAAAACAAAATGCGCACATCAAATTCAAATCACTCACAGCAAATTCAAATCACTCACAGCAAATTCAAATTGCTCACAGCAAATTACAAATCCACCACAGCAAATTACAAATCATTCACATCAAATACAAATTGTTCACATCAAATACAAATCGCTCTCAGCAAATACAAATCGCTCACAGCAAATACAAATATGGTCAGGGTAAAGGAGGACTGCGGACTGCGGACTGCGGACTGCGGACCAGGGGAAAAAGCTACGGTGGCCCACAACTGTCACATCAAAACAAAATGCGCACATCAAATTCAAATCACTCACAGCAAATTCAAATCACTCACAGCAAATTAAAAATCACTCACAGCAAATTCAAATTGCTCACAGCAAATTGCAAATCCACCACAGCAAATTACAAATCGTTTACATCAAATACAAATCGTTCACATCAAATACAAATCGCTCACAGCAAATACAAATCGCTCACAGCAAGTACAAATACGGTCAGTGTAAAGGAAGGACTGCAGACTGCGGACTGCGGACTGCGGACTACGGACCAGGGGAAAAAGCAGACTGAGGGTAAAATGCAAACTGCAGACTAAGGGTAAAATTCAGAATGGAGACTGCAGACTAGGGGTAAAATGCAGAATGAAGTCTGCAGACTGCAGACCAGGGGGAAAACGAGAGAAAAGACAGCCGGAAATACTTCTGCGCTAGTATAAGTTCGTCGAAATCCATGAAAATCTGGTAAAAATGTTTGCATTTTTTTTTCGTGTTCTGATAGGAAAGCTTGTTTACTAATTGATTCTCCAATGATTCTCCGGAATACGTTGTTCATAAAAGAGTTTGCTTTAACTCCCAGCCGTAGATTGATCCACTACGCAAAACAACCTGTGTGTAATAAGTGAAAAAACTCGGACAGGAGTAAATGTAGAGCTAGATCGGAACCTGTAGTGTTCCAAGAGATCGCTTTTCTACGAATGCACTTCAATTGTGATCTAGCTGAGGTAAAAGTCAAACTCCGCTGGATACATATAGTTCCCGGGCGGTCATACCCTGGGTACCAGAGGTTTTTTTCTCACTAACGTTGGGAAAAATCGGCCTAAGGCTGACGCAACGAACGGCTTGCCGCGAGAAAAAACCTCTGAGCCAGAGCGCTTTGATTTGCTGTTCTTGTTGAACTTTGATCTTTTTTTACCCTATTACATTTAAACAAATCACAGCGTATGTCTCGCGTGGGTCACAGTAGAGAACATAAGCTGCAACCGGAAACTGCGCAAGAAAAGCTTCTGGCACCCAGGGTAGGGTGGTCACCCATCTAAGTACTAATTCAGTTGAGAGAATGTTTTCATTATGGTAAACATTTCACTCCGTTAACTCCCACACAATTTTTTTTTTCAGTACAATATGCATTTTAAAACGTCAGGAAAAAGACGAAAGTGGAAAGCAATAGGTAAACATTTTAACTAATTGAATTCTTAGATACCAGTCCATGATCAAGGTACCATAAGTTCTTCTGTCCTTACGACGAGCGAAATTGTACTTGGAGGGGTGACCGACCGGGAACTACATATAGCCGGCGACCTCAGCTAGTTCACAAATGAAGTTCATTCGTAAAAAATGATCCTTTGGAACACTACAGGTTCCGCTTAATGAAATAATTAGCTCTACATTTACTCCCGTCCGAACTTATTCGTTTATCACACACACGTTGTTTTGCGTAGTCCGATCAAATTCTGAACAATCTACGGCTTGAAGTTGAAGCAAAACTCTTTCATGAGCACCGTATTCCCAGCAGATCCTTGGTATAAAAACTGAAATTACTCCTCAATTAGTAAAAAAACTTTCCTATTACAACACGAAAAAAATGCAAACATTTTGACCATATTAAATAGATTTTAGTAGATTGCTACGAATTCTACGAGCGCAAACATTTTTCTGTTTGTCTTTTCTCTCATTTTCCCCCTGGTCTGCAGTCTGCAGACTTCATTCTGCATTTTACCCCTAGTCTGCAGTCTCCATTCTGAATTTTACCCTTAGTCTGCAGTTTGCATTTTACCCTCAGTCTGCTTTTTCCCCTGGTCCGCAGTCTGCAGTCCGCAGTCTGCAGTCCTCCCTTTACATTGAGCGTATTTGTACTTGCTGTGAGCGATTTGTATTTGCTGTGAGCGATTTGTATTTGATGTGAACGATTTGTATTTGATGTGAACGATTTGTAATTTGCTGTGGTGGATTTGCAATTTGCTGTGAGCAATTTGAATTTGCTGTGAGTGATTTTTAATTTGCTGTGAGTGATTTGAATTTGCTGTGAGTCATTTGAATTTGATGTGAGTGATTTGAATTTGATGTGCGCATTTTGTTTTGATGTGACAGTTGTGGGCCACCGTATAACTGACACATCTTTTAGTTTCACTTTTAAATTTTGAATTCAATGTCACCCTCTCGTTGAAGGACACAGTGACTGCCTTGTATAGTTGTGTGAAGTCGTTTTCTGCTTTTAACCAGTTCCAATGTTGAGTGGCTTCTGTCCGCTCATTCAGGGATAGTGCTACTCCTTGAAGTCCTTGAAAAGCCCTGGAATTTAATTTTAGATTTCAAGGGTGCTTGAAAAGCCCTTGAAAAGAAGAATTTCTGCTGAAAGTGCTTGAAAACTCCTTGAATTTTTGCTCAGATGGGAAATAATATAGGATTATAGCGGAACTCCTTTGCGGCCGAAGGCCGCAAAAGTGGAGCCCCATACTCATACTAAGAGGTATGCTGGTAATTTTTTATGGTCATGACAAGCGGAATGGCTCGCGGGCGCGTGCACCGTACATACATACGTACATCGTCACGTACATCGCATTTCATGACATTCTTACATGAGGCAATTTTCGCTGGAAGAGCAGAGACGAAGGAAAAGAGAAGGAGATAGAGATCAACAACGGGAAAGGATGAGAAACGCCACTGAAGAACAGCGTCAAGCACCCGGTCAAGCAGAGCGTAAACGAAAACGAGAAAGACGAAGGAACAGTACAGCAGAGAGATAAAGGCAACTAGAAATAAGACGGAACGGTACTGAAGAACAACGCCAGAGGAAAACTGAGAGACGCCGACAGAGAACTGTAAACATGTCGGGTACAGTTTTCTTGATTTTTATCTATTTGTGATTGGAAATAATTTTGTACCACCGAATAATTTACGTCTACGTTTTTGTTTTTTATTCTACAGATCATCAAGGGGAAAGAAGTCGTAATAGAGAGAGAACGGAGAAGAAATTTACGCCAAGGACAGCATGAAGTTACAAGGTGTTCAGGTAAAATCAATTTCCGTGCTTTAGCAAAGTTTGTTTAACAAAAAAAAATGTACTGTTACAAAAGGAACTTTTCGTCAAAACTTAAACCGCACCTTTTACGGTATGTCATTTAATACTACTCGTAGAAAGTGAAAAAAAGAGGAAAAGAAACAAAACAAAACAAAACGAAACGAGCGGATCCGTTCGGATAGTTCGCAGTTGTTTTTGAGATGTTACTACTATCATAAGTCTGGGAAATCGTGTTTTTTTTTCGTAATAATAGAATGAATGTAGAATTAAGAATACTCACATAATTAAAGAGAAACAGACGTTGGGCTAGTTTTTGCGTTTATATAAGCTGTTTGAGTTTATTTAAAAACTTGAGATTGATAATCATACTTTCGTGTCAGAAATCATGCCAACATTAAAGCTATGTAAACATTGTACTAATTGAATTATGAAAATCAAATTTTTACATTGCTTTTCGTGTCAGGAAAAGCTCACGATTAGATCGTTCTAAAAGGCTAAGCGAAAGAAAACACAAAACATTTTTGTAGCTAAATGAGAAGGATTTCAAGAATCCTTCTGGTGATCATCAAAGAACAAACATCATTTGGGAAGTTCAGAATAACGTCAGATCAATAAATCGTCAGATCAATGTCATAACCACGAATACATTCAACTGTTGGAACTGACCACGAAATTAAACTGACATGAACTACAGAAACCAAAAACACTTCAATAACGGTCGATTCTGGAGAGCTCAATAACGGGAAAGAGTCAGGACTCTTCTGGCAATGATGCATGGAATATTTAATTTATTAAATACGTTCGTACGGGGAAAATCCTGACTGGCCGATAATTCCGAGCAACATATATATCTGCTCAAAGTAAACCGCATAAAACTCAAACTGAAAGCTGAAAACAAACCCTTGAACTCTGTAAGATGTGGATGACTTTTTGATAGTTTATAACTTAAACCCGTACCAAATGAAAACGTACCCAATCGCCTTTCGTGGACTTTATTAATTATGACGAATTATCTCCCCCAGTCAACTTATGCATGAAGAAATGTTTGCCCTTCTAGATCAGAAACATCAACACACAAAGACTTCTTTGCAATCTTTTCGACAGCAACCAAACTTAACAACCAATTTCTTTCCTCGTCCTGTTGTTCCTAACCCGCTGGCGAAGGCCAACCTAAACTGAAGACCAACGAGTCCTAACACGCACAGGTCTGAGTAAACTTTTCCTTCCGATTCCTTCTTGCGTTGTCTTTGCAAATCAAAATCTACGATATTTTCGAGGATCCAAACACTCCGATTAATTCTTTATCCATAGACTGCGCAAAACTTGGTTAAGAGCCCTGAAAACTGGTCTATTACACTTCGAAGGATTCTTCTTTGAATGGCTTTGTGGGCTTGTTGCCAAAAAGTTAACACACTAACACGACTCTTTACGCCAGGGCAGCCCCAATAGTTCTCAGTTGCTATAGCAACTGCGAACTAAAAAGGGAACACAATTTGAGGGGGTAGTGCAAAGGTGATGGTATCATATTACAAGATTTCACAATATGGCCGCGCGCGTGACTGAGTGAGAACGAGAACACAATACCTTTTCAGCGTTAGAAATGAAAAGATAGGCTAAAGAAACTCGACTGCCGGTCCCGAATGCCTGTTAAGTGGAATATGAATGTCCTTATTGAGGAGAAATATGAATTGCTTTGGCCCGATGCTTTAATTGAACCAGCGTGAAGATCTCGGAATTTTTCAATCATTTCACAGAATATTACGGTATGGGAAATTCGCTTTTATTTAGAAGGATCCCACTATCTCAACTCGCTTATTTCCAATTCCCCGTTATCTCGAACAAAGAGAAATTTGTCTTGGCTTGGCGGGTTATCGTCTTTTCCGACGATAACCCGCTTTTCTCAACTTTGAAGAATACCAGTGTGTTTTGTTTTCACGGAGCAAAGTGTAGCCAGGCAAAGGAGGAAACAGCTTATGAAAGCATGCAATGAAGTAAAAGGCGAAAACAAGTACCATCGCGAATCGTCAAGATGTTAACTCATTGAGTAACAAAAGAATAACAAAACAGGACATAATTGATATATGCCTCGTTCTTTTAAACTCTGAATCCAGTCATTGTTTACAATATCCTCGGCAAAACCCCTACCAAAATCCATGCAAGTAACGAATCGACGAAAAGCACATCCTCATTTATGTATCTACTGAAGTAGGTCTCAAATATTTTTTAACCCTTATTCTGATTTCTGAATTGTTTGCTTGAATTTCAATAATTTTATTTGGCTTCACTTAAGCTCAAGACTTAAGCTTATGTGTGAATTAATTTTGTTTATCACTTATGAATTGTTTTCTTGAATTTCAATAATTTTATTTGGCTTCACTTAAGCTCAAGACTTAAGCTTATGTGTGAATTAATTCTGTTTATCACTTATGAATTGTTTGCTTGAATTTCAATAATTTTATTTGGCTTCACTTAAGCTCAAGACTTAAGCTTATGTGTGAATTAATTTTGTTTATCACTTATGAATTGTTTGCTTGAATTTCAATAATTTTATTTGGCTTCACTTAAGCTCAAGTTAAGCTTACATGTGTATGTGTGGATTTTTTTTGTTTATCACTCAATATTATGCATGGTTCAATTCTACCTGTTACCATCCTCCCCCTCCCCGGGCCTACCCCCGGGATTTGCAATTTTTTTCTCACTTGGCAGTCTATTCCACACCCCCGGGCACACAGAAAGAGATGATTCCCCACCCCCGGGACTCCTCATCGACCACAAATACGTTGTTTTGTGTACAAAACCTAAATGACGATATTGATTTCCGTACAATAGCAAAATCAGACGTTTTGACAAGAACTTAAATGCTTTTTTAGAGTTTATTGAAAGAAGGACACTACATGCATAATATAATAAAAACATGAACAGAAAACTGAAGAAAAAGCTCTACCTGCACTGGCGTTCGGCTGGCAAGTAAAGAAATTTTCTTCGCCACATGTTTTATTCTAAATATAGTGCATACGCACAAGAGGCCCATGAACAAATTGATGGCAGCATTTAAAGGAGTTTTTCTTAGCTTGTTTCATAAGAACACTGGACTGAGATCTCTGTTTAACATAAAGCTGTGCATCCGTTTTTATATAGAGTCTATTTAAGTGGTCTTATTATAAATATAAACACACTAAAGAAATATTTCTTTGTTTGTGACGACCACCATTCATTCGAGTATACATCAAACGCACATTCTTTCAACAATTTATAATAAACGTACCGTCGAACACAGATTTTAATTTTGAGAGATTACTCTTCTCTAAACAGTCTGCTACAAATACTAGAGATTTTCACTGGAAATAGGCAATCTTCTCCACGCGGTCCGGGGCCATCATATCGACTGAGAAGTGACGTACTTTACAAGAACAACAAGAAGTTATTTTTGATTTGCCCCCCTCCCCGACCCCCCAGGACAAGACCACTTCAAACAATTCCCCACCCCCAGGCTCGAAGGGCTGGACTTGTCCCCGGGGTTGCCCGGTGGGGGGATGGTAACAGGTAAAATTGAACCATGCATTAGTTCAGAAGGCAACTGCAATTTGCCATTTTTTTTCGATCTCAGTTAACCTACATGTATGAAATAAAAGCACTGCATTGTGGAAAGTGCTTCTTACTATTTGTCACTCATAATGGAATGTTCATGTTTTAGAAAGTTCAAATAATTACTGCATGCATTTTTTGGTTTTCTCAAAAATCATTGTATTCCCAAGGGGGGGGGGGGGGAAATCCAGATAAGCAAAGGATTTTTTTTATGCAATTGACATATTTGTACTGATGTGTTTTTGCTTCCTAAAGGCAATCTGGCTTGTTTAACTGACAATTGTCTGCTGGGATTAGTTAGAACATGTTTGATTAATTGCAATAATTGGCTCTTTACTGAGTTAAGCAAAGGAGACTGGAGATGATTGAACATCCAGTAAACTTAAATGAGGTCCTGCCATTTTGTTGCTCATTCGATCGATTGATATTCAAGTGCTTTACCTTACCTGTATTACCCAATGAACCGTGCAAAGGGCGGAAGACAATTACATGTAACCACTTTTTAGACAAATGGCTAAAAGAGTTTGGATAGCTGCAAATGAGGGGTTCAGGCGATGATTTATTAATTATTTGTTAGGATTCCACAAAAGCTGGAAAGAAGAACACTTTCACGGGTGGATTCAAAAATTTATTTCCAACAATGGGCACTTGTACGTCTCATGAATCAGGTGGATCACAAAAGTAAAGCAAAGTATAGCTTCAGCAACAACATTTCAAAGCGGGAAGTGACAATGCTCGCAAAGTGAATGACGACTCCCTTAATAATTGACATTGAGTATAATTACTATTCTGTTCACCCATTCTTTCTGTTCATTAATGTCACATTGGTCAAAAATTGCATTGTGAATGCTTTAATAATGTATGTTACATACAGTATTAGTTATTTGATGTTGTCAAAAGAAAAGCAATGAAGTTAATATTATTTTAAGGATGAAAGTAATTTGACAGGCGCTCGTTCTCATGAATTTTGCACTCCAAGAACTGAAACTTTTCTTCAATTGATGAACTTAGAGTTGAGGAGGGGAAAGAAAACAAAGATGCTCCAATGAAAGTCTAATTTGTTTGAATTGTAACTACAGTGTAACTTTTATTTGTAGTCCTCTATCAGGCATTTAAGCCTCGACTTTTAGTGGCCCTGGTCAGTTTTAAATCGCCACTGGCGACTGGACGACTGCCAATTTTTAGCCCTGAATTTGTTTTGTTTTTTTTTTTTCACTGATCCTTTTTTTCTGTTCTAGGCATATATGCCAGCAGTGATCAGTGATGCAGCATTTTCTTACAGTGAAGTTAAGGTACGTGGAAGATATCAGTTAATACATAATTACATGTAGCCCAGCTTACGTATCTGACTGTTCAGTAAATTGAACTGGATTGAATGCAGTGATTGGGTTAATTTGGGTTCGGTAATTGAACACAATAATTATTAACCAAAAATATGCCTATATATACAGCTGTGTTTGATTCCATTCAATTTCTGAACCCAGTCAAACATAATTAAACAGTTTTAAAATCATTCAAGTATATAGATTTAGCCAAGCCTAAAAGTGGAGCTCCAATTTTTATTTGGCAATCCTATTATTCACAATGGAAAATAACAATTGAACCAAGGATAAAATTGAACCACAACATTTACATGAGTGTGCCATCAAGACTTCCATTTGGGTGGCAATGAGAGCCTTTACATCTGGACTTAAGGGAGGAGACTCTTAATCACCATATTGTTGCTGTGGGAAGTTCCTCAGAACCATCATATCTTGGAAACCCTATTACTTCCACAGATAAGCTGCTTGGCCACGTTTGTTTTATGGGAAAGGTTTTCAAGATTTTCAAGTGACAACCATATTCAGCATGTCACTTGACCTGAACAGAAAAAATGCTAAAACTCAAACAGCATACAGTTCTTGCTATTGTAAACTGATTCGCGCCTATGCGTGAAGGCGTTACTTCTGTAGAAGATTAGCCAGGGATTTGAAGGTTTTGAAGATTTTATTTTGCACTAGACTTTACGGCTTTGTTCCTTCATCGATCAGTTCGGGAAGCGTCCGTAGTTACAATCGTAGTCAACTGAAATCAGTTAGAAAACAAGTTACTATTTACATCATTCGCTATTGAAACGGCAAACAGTTCTCAACTTACAATTTGTTTTCCATAAATCCTTGAAATCCCACATCGACGACTGAACAACGAAATGTGTCCGTTAAAGAAGTGAAACTTGTTCTTTTAAATTCTTGTCACCTAATGTCACATGACCTTATTTTTCCCGCCTCGCTAAGTCGAGGCGATAACTGACAATATGGAAATTTTAGGACATTGTTTGCACGAAATGCAAATCACTCCGCCCCAGTGCGGAAATTAGGTTTAATTAATTATACCTAATTGAGCAACGACTATAATTGTAATAGCGTTCAATAATAAGAAACGTCAGAAAACAGCATGTCTATTGCTTCTGGGAACTAGCTTAATTAGGAAAATTCCGCATTTAGTTCCTCCTTGGTTGCTAAGAGACACAACTTGTGGATTGGCCTGTCGTATTCACCATCCTGGGTCTTGATTCTGGCCTTTCTGACCAAGCCATCCTTTCCTGGATACGTGACAATGATACGCGCCAACTTCCACTGAGACCTTTTGTGGTTCTGATCCAACTCCAAAACTAGATCATCAACGTGAACATTTTCTCTGGTTCGGAACCACTTGTTTCGTGGTAATAGATTTGGCGCGAAGTATCGCATCCAGCATTTCCAGAATTCATTGACTCGATCTTGTGTGCTTCTCAGAAGATGTCTGGGGTTGATCCTTCCTTCGGGTTCTGGTTGAGGTAGTGGAAGATGATGACCTATAAGAATATCGTTCGGTGTGATGGGGGGACTTTCCCAGATGTCATTGGAACTTGGATACAGAGGACGTCCATTGATGATGTAGTTTGTCTCTGACAGAAATGTTCTCCATTGCTCTTCTGTAAAGGCTTGGTTCTTGCACGTAGCATTGAGACTTTGTCTGACAGACTTGATGAGAGTTTCCACGACGCCATTTTGATGACTTGCATGAGGTATGTTCCATTGCCACTTGAAATCGCAACAGAAATCCTCAGATAGAACACTTTGAATCTTGGGAATGTTCCAGCTCTGCATAATTTCCTTTAAGTAACCTTGCGCACCTACAAAGTTTGTTCCACAGTCGGACCAACAAACACTCGGGTGGCCACGCAAGCTCGCGAAACGACGGAACGCCATCAGAAAGGCATCAGATGTCTTGTCGTTTACAAGTTCTAAGTGAACTGCCCTTGTTGTCATGCAGGTGAATATTACTACTTGAGCTTCTTTCAGAGTCTTCCGATTGAGTTTAATATGCAAGGGACCAAACATGTCAATGGCGGTGTTGGAAAAGGGAGGGAAACCTGCTGCCACTCGTAAAGATGGGATCTGCCCCATTAGCTGGTCCAGCGGTTTTTTGCGAAGCTTCCTGCAGGTGATGCACTTTGAAGTGAGGGCTTTGGACATGCTGCAGACTCCTATAATCCAGTATTTCCTCCTGGCTTCATGGATTAAACTCTTGTATCCACAATGTCCACGCTTGTCGTGCAGGTGGCGCAGTAACAGCTTGACAAGTAGATGGTCGCGTGGTAGGATAACGGGGTTTCTCATTTCTTGTGGCAAAGATCTGGCATCTTCGAGTCGTCCATGAGCGCGAAGTAGTCCGTTTTCGTCCAGGTTTGGAATTAATTTCTTGTCAATGACAGAGGGATCTAAGTGTAGTTGACTCCACTTGAAGAGTTGATTCTCAGATTCTTTTAATTCTTGTACGGTGATGGGGCCTGTCTTCGCATTCTTTTTACTGGCATTTTGAACGAAACGGCGAACGTAAGCGAGTGTTCTTCGTATCTTTGGAAATGTTGAGCAGGTCTTCAGTAATTGGTGAAGAATGGGGTTATCTTCTGATTTGACTCGCTCTAGTTTGACGTTGATTTCTGCTGTGGCTACTTCGTGTTTTATAGCGTTAACTTCTGCTATGGCTGCTTCGTGTTTAACGGGCATGTTAGTCTTCTCGGAGGTTTTTGTTTCCATTACGACTTCAGTCTCTTCTCCACGAATACTTTGGTCTTCAATTTGAAACTTGGGCCATTCGGGTTCGGGCAAGTGGAGGAAAGAGGGTCCCTCTAGCCAATCTGTAAGTCGTGATGGTTCGGTTCCTCTGGTAAGAATGTCAGCGGGATTACTCTTCGACCTTATGTAACGGAAGTCATCCACTCCGACAGTTTCTTGGATCTCTGCTACTCTCGCTGATACGAAAGGTTTAAATTGCCGTGGTGGGGTCCTTATCCAAGACAAGACGGTAGAGGAGTCCACCCAGAAGATTCGTTTGCAATCTTGGATGTTCACGAACTGCAGTGACGTTCTGCAAGTATCATACATCCTTGCAAGTGTTAAACAACCCATGAGCTTCAGTCTCGGGATCGTCTTCTTTTTCAACGGGGCAACGAAGGACTTGATCAGGACTGGGACGCACTTGTAACTTCCATTCTTTAATTCCCATCGGAGGAAAATGACTGCACCATACGCTTTCTCGCCACCATCACAGAATCCCTGGACTTGCGGTACCCCAACTGCGTGACTTGGTTTCAACTTTCGATCGAATTCGAACGCAAGGAGATGATTCATGGTTTGCACATTTTCCATCCACTTCCTTTGAATGCTCGCTGGCAGGATCTCGTCCCAGCTATAGCCTGAACTCCACAGTTCTTGTAAGTCGATTCTAAACTTTATTGCTACGGGTAACACAAGACCAATGGGGTCCCATAATTTGCCAACAAGACCTAAGCATCGTCTCTTTGTCAGGACATCGGTCAGGCCAAGGTCGTTCTTTTTCAGGGTAAACTTGTCTGTCTGTTTATCCCATCGTAGACCCAGTAGATCCGTTGACCGTTCATCGTTAGATTGGTCGATTTCTGTCTGGTTAGAATGCCAAGTTTTAATCTGGAAGTGGCCTTTCTCGAGGATGGCGTCAATGTCGTTGATAATCTGTTCAGCTTTTGCTGTAGTTGCTCTGGACCCATCGATATCATCCACGTACGCATGGTCTTGAAGTTCCTTTGCAGCTTCCGGGAACTCAGCTTGCGATAACTTTGCCAGAGTATTGATGGCGTTAGTTGCTATGTCGGGAGCTGGTTTATCACCAAAGTTCAATCTGAGCCATTGATACACAGTTGGTGAATCGTTTGTCTTACTTCTCCACAGGAACCTGTGATAAACTTGATCGTCGGGATGCACCAAGACTTGATTAAACATTTTGCGCACATCACCAGTGAATGCCACTTCGTTCCATCGCCATGCTGCCAGTACATCGAAGAGGCTGTTGATGAAGTTAGGACCTTTCTCGAGATAATCGTTAAGCGAAAGACCATCGTGACCTTTCGAAGATGAGTCAAAGACAAGTTGAACTTTTGTGGTCCTTTCTGGCGTGAACACGGCTTGCAGTGGTAGGTACCATTCAGGTTTACCATGATCGATTTGTTCAGGTGGAACCTTTTTCACAAAGTCCTGATCCAATAACTTTTGAACTTCTTCGTCAACAGCTTTAAAGTAACCCTTTTTCTGGAACGACTTTTCAGCAGAAAACATCCTTTTCAGAGCGATGTCGTAGTTACTCTGTTTGGGGGGTCCTGCTTCCTTCCAGGGCATCCCCACTTGTATTCTCCCGTCAACTAAGGTAGTTGAAGCTGCGAGGGACTTTACGAACTTGCTTTCACGTAACACGTTTTCACTGGATGTACAGAGTTTGTTTGGTTCGACGCCAAGGAGGTCTTGGTGAAGGAGTTTCTTGATATTCTCTACGATACTTACTGTCCCAACTTCTATTGACTGAATTTGAGATGTGGTAGAGCTGTTTGACTCAAACTGTCCCAGAACGTACCATCCAAAACAGTTTCTTTTCACGATAGGTTCTCCTGGTTCTCCGGACACTGTGTGGATATCAACGAAAGCTTCTACGAAGTCTGTGCCGATAAGGATATCTATGGCACCACCCGAAAGATGCAGCTTATCAGAAACGTTCTTCAAATGGGTGTATTGTCCCACTAATTCTTTAGAAATTGTTTTGGCATTACTGCAAGGTCTCGTAACAGTGTACACTTGAAGGGTCTTCGTAATATCTTCGTCAGTAGGTGAGGCAAGCGTGATATCAATTACCTGTGAAGGTTCGTTTTTCTTCTTCCCCCCAGCCAAATTCATAGTGAGATGCGTTGCTGATCCATTTAAGCCAAGTCGTCTAGCTGTATTTTTGGAGAGTAGGCTGGTGTTAGATCCAGAGTCTAACATTGCAAGAACGTCGACAAAGTTTCCATTTCTGTTCATGAGTTTAACTTTTTGAACAGGGCACAAACCAGTGACAGGTTTTAACTTTGCTTTCTGGTACACAGCATTTCCTTGAATGTTGCCATTCGACGTAGTTGAGGGGCCTTGGAATTGACTTTGGAATGGTGCTGCTTTTGGATTCAAATTTGTGTTGGTTTCGCCAGTCCTGTCATTATGTAGAGACCGGTGGTGGTTTTTTCTGCATTTGTCACAGGTTGAACCATCTGGTTTCTTGCAATCGTTTGTGTGATGCGCTCTTAGACACTTGCGACATCGCCAATGTTGCTTAACAATCTCCCACCTTTGATTGACTGTTAAAAGTTGGAACGTAGGACAGGCAGCCAGATGATGTTTGGTTTTACAGCCAAGTGGACATGCTTCATCATCAGTTTCTTCGCCATTGGCGGCATTATTTTCTGTCTTCTTAGGACCCTTGTCCCGGCGACTTTCATTCCTTTCCTCAGAGATGGAACTCCTTTTGCCTCGAGAGCGAATGCTTGCTTCCTGATGTAACCAGGCGATGAGGTTGCTAACGGTTTCTTGTTTCCCTTCTCTTTTCATCTCTCTACCAAAATGAGAATTGTCGTTTGGATCGAGTTTGGACAAAAGTTGGGACATAAGGAATGGTGCTTCTGAAGACTCTAGCACAGGGCACCCGTTATCTTCCATATTGTTTACGTAGCAAGACACTGTTGTGGCGAAGTGTGTAAAGGACTTGGAATCTCGTCTGACTGGTTTAAGATTGTTTATTTCAGACAGCAATTCATCCATTAATTTTCGTCTGTCTGCGAACTCGGTATCCAAGATGTTCCAAGCGCTGTCAATGGTTTTACAGGTTTTAACCTGGTCAGTCCACCACGAACCCTTTGGCAATGCGTTTCGGAAACGTTGCAATTGTTCATCCTTATCCTGACCGTATTTCGTCATCCAATGATTGAATTCCTTTTTCCACGTGGCATAGGATCTGCGACCTCCATCCCATGTTGGCACTGGTAATCGTTGTAGACCACTTAAGTTTGGTTTTGATCCTAAGGTGTCCGCCATTTTTGCTACTGCTGATGTCATTGATGACATTGATGATGTCAGAGCCTCCAGGGTTTCAGAGTCCTTACGAGACGCTTCGGAAGAATTTTGTTCCTTTTGATAAGCAGCAAATTTCAAAGCAATTTGAAGAAAATCCGCCTTGGCCTTGTCTCCAAGTTTTCTGGTCGTTAAAAAGGGTCCATCGTCTGTGGCAGCGCCTTCATCAACCAGTTTGTCTAAAACCGTTTCTTGCTGCTTTTTGATTTGCCTATATCTCGTCTCTACTTGAGTGAATGCTGCTTCAAGTGTTTTGAGTTCTGGTTTTACTGAGAAAATTGTTTCAAATTCCTCCATTAGCTCGTAGAGGATGTTTACAGCGTTTTCCATTTTTCCTGCGAGGGTTTTGACGTCTACTTTAGGCGGCATTTTGAACGGAATTCACTTTACGTAAATATGCTTTAACTCCAGCCTCGATTTCATGCGATGTTACTACCAGCGGGCTTCGAAGTCTTTGATTTTGACAATCCAGCAACAAAGATAAAAATGAAAACGTCCAACAAATCAAATGTCCTTACTTTTCCTTCGCAAATACAATTCGGCGTAATCTTGATGAAGATTCAGCGTAAGTTGAGGGTGCGATGATTCAGCGTAATCTGTGGCAGCTCAACTTGTGATGCGAAGTTCGGCGGTTGTCAATAACTCGATTCGGCGTAATCTTCGAGGACAAATTTTGACTGATTCGCGCCTATGCGTGAAGGCGTTACTTCTGTAGAAGATTAGCCAGGGATTTGAAGGTTTTGAAGATTTTATTTTGCACTAGACTTTACGGCTTTGTTCCTTCATCGATCAGTTCGGGAAGCGTCCGTAGTTACAATCGTAGTCAACTGAAATCAGTTAGAAAACAAGTTACTATTTACATCATTCGCTATTGAAACGGCAAACAGTTCTCAACTTACAATTTGTTTTCCATAAATCCTTGAAATCCCACATCGACGACTGAACAACGAAATGTGTCCGTTAAAGAAGTGAAACTTGTTCTTTTAAATTCTTGTCACCTAATGTCACATGACCTTATTTTTCCCGCCTCGCTAAGTCGAGGCGATAACTGACAATATGGAAATTTTAGGACATTGTTTGCACGAAATGCAAATCATAAACATTGCAAACATTTAAAGATTATCAGGATGCAAAATTTTAAGCAACAGTTGCTAGAAATTTGCTTTATTATGAATATAAAAGTTATGATGGCACAAGCACATATCTTTGTACATTTTTGTGCTGTAGTTCTTCTATTCTTTGTAAAAACAGTAATTGCATGCTTCAGATTGTAAAGAAGGGTGGGGCGATTTGCAAAAAAGTCGGAACTTTACGAGTTTCCTCTTAGTTTTACTGATTTTCTTTTTTATGTGCAGTTGGGACTGGCAGTAGCTATGCACGCACAATGTTCAGTTGTGGAATTCAGATGTTCTTCTTCATTATTTCACCAATAGAGTGGTAGGAAACGCTGAAAACAGCGTATGACAGAATACCATCCACAAAAATCCCTTAGCAAGAATGCGGGATTTGTAGTTAAGAATCTCCCTTCCTAAAGTTACAAAATCCTTTTTTCACGGTGATGTGAGATTTATCTGGATGGCAATATGGTTAATTACAGGGGGGTAACTTAATGCAGAATGAATCAAATAGTTACACCATGTTTACGTGATACCGGTATGAACTCACCCAGGTATGGCTTGCACTGTCATGAGATTTTGTGCTGTAATCATGTAACAAATACAGAGAAGCAAGAGGGAACTGGGGTGAACTTGTAGCAGAATGAAAAGCATACAATGAACTGGTGTCATGCAAACACCCCCTCAGACTAAAGTTGAGCAGCTCTCAAGAATGTTTAACAACATCCTCAGATACCCAGGGGCAGTAAAACCCTGATTTCATTAAAGCAGTGTAAACTCAGACTGGTGCAATTTTGTTTACATGAGACCAGTTGCATAAGTATTTACATGAGACCAACCATCTCGAAAAATACAGTTTACCTTTCATCCACTTGGAATGCTTGAATGCCACTTATTTAAATGCACATGCTCAAAACTCAAAACAAATACCGTAAACTGCCACTTATAAGCCCGCCTGCTTACAAGCCCCCCCCCCCCCCCGGCTATAGGCCCATCCACCTGTAAACAAAAAATACATCCGGTAATATGCCACCCCCCCTGGATATAAGCCCTCCTCTAGTTTTCCCTGTTTCCTTAATATTAAGCACTCTCACAGAAAACTGCAAAGATTAACTCTGAGCTTCTGTTTTGTTATGTTCCGGTTACGTTCGCGTTGTTGCAGTTTTGATTTTGTTGTTAAAATTGAAGTGAATTCGATTTATTGTGACATTTCAAAGGTTAATTACAAACTGGTACATTAAAAACGTATTTCGATCAACACTGCTGTGGCTCATTTTGTAACGTTTTTCTTATCCCGCTTATAAGCCCCCCCGGATAGAAGCCCCTCCATTTATAAGCCCACCCAAAACCCCTTACAAAGTTGTATCAGCCTAGGGCTTATAAGCGGCAGTTTACAGTGTCTTAAAACATTTGGGGTAGTTTTTCATGCAAGCGTGCATGCTCAGTGCATGACACGGCATGACATAATGCCAATTTTGTGAATTGTGTGCGCAGTATGGATGCGCAGAAAAAAATTGCGCAAATATCCTTAGAACCTCCCTAAAGCCATGGGCTTACTTTTGGCAACTGAGATAATTAAACTCTGCTTTGTTTCCCATGCAGGTTTTTATTCCATCAACCTGATGTCAGAAAAAATATGGCAGTTTATTGTAAGGCTTTGGTTAATAAATTTGTACTCTTAGCTACATGTATGTTCCCAGGCAGACATTATCAATTGAAACAAAAAATTTTAAGAGCAGTTTTGAAATAAGGTTTTATATTTTTGTTTTTTTTTTTGGTAAATTTTGATGTTGGTGATTAGTTTGACTGTATCCACATACACTTCATGTTCCCTCAGTAACACATCCATACACCAGTAGCATTTCAGTTATTTGGGAGTAACCCTACTCCCCCCCCCCCTCCACACACACAAGCACACACACAACTAACTTCCCAGGAATAATGATTCAGACTTATTTACTTGAATTCACTTGACAGGGAAAACTATTTCAAATGATGGATTCACCACAGTCTGATCCCCTCTTGTCAGTTCATTGCATGACAGGTTTCTGACTATCCTGAAATTATTTATAAAGAGGCTTTTCTTTTTGTTTCTCTTTGCTACCAGATTATGACAATCAGTAACATTGCTCACTGGTGACATTAGATGCAGTATAAAGGCTAATGATCAAACCAAAAACAAATTAAACCACAAGATTTACTACCATCACAGTCAGGGGTAGTAACATAGTGAGTCATAATCTGTGCATCAAATAAAGTCACTAGTGGTTACTGGACCATTTGTTATTCGTGTTGGCAACACTGTTAGTCACAAATTTTTAATTGACTGATTGACCGATTTATCAACTACATGTAAGTGGTTGAGTGGTTGATTCATGACTGATGGGTACTTAAAGAGATTGATTTTAATATAATAGTCCCTGGGCATCAATAAGAGTAAACAAGGTACATTGTTATTCCACTATAGCATCAGTTTATCATATATATAAGGGGGAAACACATACATGAGAGTATGAGTGTATTGCACTGTAGTGTCCCAGTTTCAAATCACTCATTGAATAAATCATTTAAAATGATAGGCAAATATTGTAGTGGAAAAATAAATATCATTCAGTGGTTTTACAGATAATGGTCAAGGACGCTTTACCTGTACTCATTTCTCGCATTTTTCCTCGCTCTATACCACACAACTTATCTGTCAAACCTGTGAATAAGGTGGAGGTATTTTTCAATTAGTACCTTGTCTATGCAATTTGACAACTCTGCAAAAAGGTAAATAAATTAAACCGTAGACTTGTGGCAGAGAAAAGGCCGAGGTAAGGTGAACAAAAATAATTATTGTGCCCAATATTTAAGTTTACAACCTAAAACTGGGGCTTATTTAGAATTTTGTAAAAGTTCATACCTGCCATTCGTCCCCATTTAATGGGAATTGTCCCGATTTTGGAGTTTCAAAACCTAAAAAAATCAGGACATACCGATTTTCCAGGAAAAAAAGACAATTTGGAACTGGATTATTAAAGATTGGTCTTTTTTTTACTTTTCTTCTGTTTTGTGCAATACATGTGGTGCTTGAGACCATTAAACAACACCTGAGAATTCTAATGCTAAGACAGCACAGTACAGGCAATATTTTTAAAAATTAATGCAAAAACCCTAGAGCATCCTAGACCCTGCTCAGTGTTGGGGGGCAGTGGGGGGGGGGGGGGGGCAGGGCACTACCCCAGGACTGGGTGAGCATGTGGGGGGGGGTGGTCCCTATTTCTGATTTTATAAGGTTGGCAGGTATGCAGATTCTAATTTGATGAGAGGTGTATTTACTAATAATTACCTAAGCTATAATATTGCTGTCAGGTACCACTTGAGATAATAATAATAATAATAATAATAATAACAAATAAAATAATAATAAATAAAATAAATAATAATAAATAAATAAAAATTGGAGTTCTGCTTTTAGGCTTGGCTAAATCTATATATTATCACAGTAATTCAAAGATAAGTTAAAACATTGAGTGCAGATTTTAAAATCAGGGACATAATTTTCAAAAATATGCATCTCAGCCTGTGCTGTTATGCATCAGTCAATTCCAGCTGCGCCCATGCCCCCCCCCCCCCCCCCGGGCTAACCCCCGGGCATTAGCATTTTTTTTCACTTGCATGGCAAATTCCCGGGGGTGGGAACACTTTAGCTGCCAAATGCCCCCCGGTGGGGACTGAGGAAGAGGGCAAATGGCCCGCCCCCGGGATCGTACATCCACACTGCAGCAGTTTTCATTCATTGCACAATGATGCCGCTTTCAGCATTTTTTATGTGTGATTTTTCATTTTTGTGGGCCTGCCTCTCAGTCTTCTATTGTTTGTAATGGAACTATCCAATGTTTAACATAATAATAAAGTTAGTATACATGCCAAGCAATGATATTTTAAATACTTCACAGACAACAATACTACATGAAGTTACCGTAAAGTTCCATGTATAAGCCGCACCTTTTTCCTCATGGAGGGTTTTGAAGTGATAATCTTGAAAAAGTGGTATCAACAGATAAGATATGGTGAATACAAACAGAAATTAAGGTATGATAAGTGAAATTTCGCCATTTAAAGACTTCGTTTGTATAAAAGTTTGCCACAACCGCCGTGTACGGTGTTTTGGAATCGTGCTTGTTTGCCCTTGTTTGTATACAAATAGAACTTCAAAGGAACTTCAAACTTTATTGTCTTTATTTTTTTTTTTCGAAATTTGAGCTTCCAAATCGGGGGTGCGGCTTATCTACGGGTGCGGCTTATACACGGAACTTTACGGTAATTGTTACTTTACTGTTTTGTTTTAAACAGTTGAACTTCGCTAGTAAACAAAAATCTTGACATTATAAAAGTCTGTTGTAACGTCATCTATTGTGAATATTTTAATAATATGCAAAAGTCAGGAGCACATGTTTAGAATTCAATAGTCGATCGTTATAGTTTAAGAATCATCGCAACCAAATTTTGCTTAAGTCCTTGTTCAAAGAAGCATGCGTACGTCGATTCACATATATAAAGCGATGGTTGTGCCTTGATAAGCAATGAAGAAATTCATAAAATCGAGAAAACCTCCAGAAGTTTGTCCAGTCCATCCAATCTGTGATGAACTGCTGGTCATTTGAGATAAAATCCTCCATGTTTGGATTTTGAGTCGGAAACCACGTGTGTGGCAAAAGCCCGGGGGTAGGCAAATGCCCGACCCCCGGGCCGTGCAAATTTGCTAATGCCCCACTCCCGGGACTGGCAGGGCACGCAAATGCCCCGCAGTTGCCCAGGGGGGGGGGGGGGGATGGGCGCAGCTGGAATTGACTGATGCATTACATGCTGGGTGGAATTCTGTGTTGTGCACATTACATTATGGAATCAGTTTCTTAACTACATGATCAGGTGGAAGCCATCTTGTACGTCTTGTATGCGTAGTTTGGGTGAGCGGACGAAAACTCATCTCAACATGAATCGAAATGCCTGGCATAGGTGAACATGTTTTCAATTCTGATTCAGCTTGTAGACGTTGTGTAATAAGATTGGTTACAAGGTGTCAAAGATGATAAACGTGGTGAATATTGTAAGCTGTGCTGCCGAAAGTTTAAATAAGCAAGCATAGGGAAAGCAGCTTTGAAGTTTCAATTATGGAAGGAGCAAAACACCAAACACGCGTTATGGATTCTGCAAAATCAGTTCCTATTGCAGACGATTTTCATGATCACATAATATAAAGACACTAAAATCATGATGTTTTACTGCCATTCTGTATGTTCAAGAGTTTTAAGATTTCAGGCCAGAATTATATAACAATTTTATCCTTTCCTATAGCCTGTTGTACTTCAGTGTTATTGTCAGTATGTGTCTACCATCAACTTTCAGTCAAAAACACAAACATTGCTTTCAGACTATATTGTTGTTAAGATTATAGTTGAGAATATTGGTTGGTGTAGTGTTGCTTTATTGGATTATGTGACTGGTTTTCTTCCCCATATACAAGCCTTTTAGTCCCTTTAAGAACTATGAACTTGTTATGCATCCCTGTTTATGAATTATTACAGACTTAAGGTGATTCCATCGAAAAAGAAGTTGTAATGAGAATTTGTTGAAACTTTGCACAGTTATTAATTACACCTAGTATGTCGAAAAAATAAAATAAAAAGAGGGGGTCACCATGTCTGATTTCACGCTACAGGGCTGTAGTATATAGGTACCTTGCTAGCTATCGACAGCAATATTAAAAAGCCTTTCCTTGTACCAGAGACACCCACTACTTTAAGAAAGTTATCACTAGCAATAAAATATATAAGCATTATTCTTGTGATAGTAAAACAATGTTACAGTAAAAGGCCTTAAAGTTGCCTTAAAAATAAAAGTAATGAAATAATAAGCAAATCGAGCACATGCACGCTTCCAGTGAAATGCCTAAAATCAGATTGTAATAATGAATTAATCAGAATATTTGAAAATTTAGTAATGAAAAATTCTTAAAATTTGGATATATCATGCAGAGTTGTGTTTTCTTCAAATAAATGGCATAAAAAAGAGGGGTCACCGAGTCCGTTTTGGAGAAAACGACAACTCATTTCTCTCAACAGCTCAGTTTTCATAGAAAACCTACCAAGTTTCGAACGCGCGTGCGCTCGTGCGCGCGCTAATCACGCAAAAATTGATGCGCAGAAAGGATGCGCAATGCAATTGAATGGAATCACCTTAATATTGATGTTGCATTTGTGGTCATTTCCCTTAAAATGCATTTTATATCCTGTGGGGGGGGGGGGGGCTATTTTAAAGTTGCTATTGACCAATGAAAACATATCAAAAGTTAATGCAAGACAAAGTAAACTTGCTATGAACACTCCTTGAAAACTCAGTTTTGGTGCTTGAATACTCCTTGAAATTTTGTATCCACAAACCAGCATGAACTCTGCTCATTACTTGGACTGTGCTCCTTCAATGATGGTGATTATTTATCAGAATTTGTCAGAGCGGAACAGAAAAAATCAGAATGGGATAATCAATGGACAAATCTTTTACTTTCTCTTTTCATTTTGAGTATAACTTCGCCTCTCTGAAGGACATAGTGTGCCTTGCATAGTTGTGTAAAGTGGTTTTCCACTTTTAACTAACTCCAATGTTGAGTGACTGCTATCTGCTCATTACTTGGACTATGCTTCTTCCAAGATAGTGATTATTTATCAGAATTTGCCAAAACAGGACAGACAACTTAACTCACCAATCTTGCAAGGGGGGAAAAGACAGTACAATAGCATTGGCTTTTTTTCCCATCAGAGTAGCAGAGGGTCAGATTTGTACTGTAGTAGAGTCCTGGCCCTCATTACCTACATGTACAGTTGTAAACAGATACCGACTGAGTGATACATCCAACTTACTGAATAATATACATGAGTGGCCAAACACATCTGACACTGAAAGCATTGGTCGTTCTTTTGATTTCGTTCTTTTGTTTCATGAAGCAAAGAATTCAATTGGTTTCTTTTGTTTAGGTTTTTTTTAAGCAAAAGAAAACAGAAGATGGGGACCTCGTTTTTGGCCTTTTCTGGAAAACTAAGCATAAACTGGCAGGAAAAAAAACAGCATGTTCTCTGAATAAATTAAAGCCCACATGCAAAAATTCAGGCACTTTCAAGCTAAAAAAATTGACCAAAAAAATCTCTTAGGGGACTTTCCACTAGCCTCTTCAAATGTTGTTTATGTATAGAGTGGTCCAAAACTGACTGAGTGATACACACAACTGACCAGCATACCACTCAGTAAGTCATGTTATCACTCACTGAATTGAATATACCTTTCACTCAGCTGTTTCTACCAACTGGTCAACTGCATGGAATGCTTGGTCAGTTTTGTGTACCCCTGTGCCAGCTGTGTTTACCACTACAGCTGTTAAGTCAGTTACATCACTAAGTGAGTTGTGTGGAGTTATCCACACATTTCACTGAGTGGTTCCACAGCTGAAGGAGCTTTACACACAACTGACAACTGATCTGAATGATACAACTGACCCTGGGGTGTACACAACTGACTGAGTGGTAGCGGCAACTGATCAAGTAACTGGGTGGTACTCACAAGTTAGCAAGTGGTGCACGCAACTCACAGGGTGCTAAATGACTGGGTGAAACACAGTTGTAAACGTTATGTGTTCTGAGTGGTGCACATAACTGACTTAGTAGACAAGACAGGTACATGTAGTCACAACTGACTGAGTGTCAAACTTGTGGTCCACTCTGCTCTTCCAAGTGGTATAACGACTGTATGTAATATTACTCAACTTACTGAGTGATGCACATAACTGATCTAGTGGTATAAACAACTGAGTGAACTGATTGAGCGGTTTACTCAATTGACTGAGTGGTATACAATACTGACCAAGTATTAAACACTTAACAGACTCAGCAATACAATACATGTATGTACAACTGTCTGACAGAGTATTCCAACTAACTGAACAATAAGTGTTACTGAGGGCTGTTTTTTTAGAGCTGTAGTGGTATTTTTAAGATTTTGTATATAGCTGACCAAAATAAGTTTGCTTCCAGGTCTTGGCGAATCCTTCAAAAAGGAATAAACTTGAATAAGTGAAATTCAGTATTGCCTTATCATGGTGCGTACAAGTGGTTAATTAATATAGCATTACTAATTTAAATTTTTTTTTTTTTTTTTACAGTGGATTGATGAATCAGATGGAGGTGGTTTCTGAACTGGGTGTGGTTTATCATCAGAATCACTCACTCAATCTGCATTTATTGACTTTATTTTTTTTATAACAACTAGAAAAGTACTTTACATTAAAATGCCTTTTGAAAGGCTTTTTATTTTTGTATGGGTTTGGTTTTCATTATTTTGGCACATCAACTTAGGTGTTAACAAAAATGAAGCATACAGAAGTTAATGCACTGTTTGGACTGGAATCTTTGTAGCTTTCTTATATTTTATAACTATCTTACTCAGTGTCATTACTTTATTGAATTCTAAGGCATTAGAGTAGCATCTTTGTAATTCATAGTGAGTTTCCAAGGTTGTACCGAAAGGTTTATTTTTCTACATGTAGACTTATTGTTTTTGCAAAAAAATCGTATTTTTGGACGCATTTTGTTTTAAGGTATAGTATACCAAATAAATATTCACTGCAAAATAAATTTGGAAACTACACGTGTAGTGATGTCTATCTCCTTCAGCAGCAATAATAATGTTTAAGCAGCCCACATGCATCTTTTATTTTAGTGTTGAAGTACACTAGAACAGTGTTAACATTACACGTGGAGGGTGTTATTCAACAAAGTTGGAAGTGTTATTTTACGCAATTTTAGTGTAAAATTATCTCTGGTGTAAATTAACCTTGTTTTGGTGTGCACACAGCTGCAAGTTGTTTTACACCATCTGGGTGTCACAAGAACACAATTTTAGTGTAAAATTATCTCTGGTGTAAATTAACCTAGTTTTGGTGTGCACACAGCTGCAAGTTGTTTTACACCATTTGGGTGTCACAAGTACACATTTTTGGTGTAAACGTACCCGAATTCCGCATCAACATAACACTGTGTTGGTGTTTTTTTACCCAATCCAAATAAGAATTGTTGGTGGTATATACACTATTGTGGTGTAAATGTACACCATGTTGGCGTTACTTTAACACTTAATTGGTGTTCACACAGCTGCAAAAATTTACACTTTTTCGGTGTTACCATAACACTCTCACTTTTTCTGTGGTGAGAGCAAGTCGATTAGTTTGATTTAACTTCTCGTTTGAAAAAACGCTGGGCAATTTAAACCAAGCAAACAGCAAAGTAAACAAATCCTAAGTCGGCGCAAAGGAGTTACAAAGCTAACTTCAAAAGTTGGTCCATCGCATGACCCATTGCGATCTTAAGGCCTGTTTATAGAGGGCGTGTCCACAACCACGAACGCGACCATTGCGACGTTCCACGCGACTTTGCGCTCGAAAGTTCGCACGAACCACCGTTCACACAGAACATGCACCATCTCATGAAAATGGCAGCAAAGGCCTCAGACACAAATTCTGATGCCATTTTGGCATTTTACCTCTTCACACGGAGGAGGACAAGGAAGAGGGGATACGGGCGTATGTCTGTACACCCGATTTTACCCTACACCCTGTGCAATAAATTCCCAAGCACTTTTTTGCTCTGCGTCTTTAAAATCACGACGGCCTTTGTCGTATAAAATTGGGTTTTCTTCAACTTCCACAATTAGCAGTTCAGTTTTGTCGGACATGATGTCAACCGGTGCGCTACAAAGTCAATTTTTTACGCGTAGCGCGTGTCATCTGGGCCGAGTTACACGAAAACAAAAAACTGAATGGTATACAAGAAATAGTTCGTGCGACCATCGCATAAAAATTCGCTCTGGAGGCAATCTCTGCGACTTTCCGCACGAACCAATTTCCAGCCACGTTTGTGGTCGCCTTTGGTTTAAGCGGATTCATACAAATTGCTTGTATGCAATCCAATGCGAACGCCGTGTTCGTGTTCGTGGTCGCGTTCGCGTTCGTCGTCGCCTTTGGTACAAATTGCTTATACGCAATACAATGCGAACGCCGCGTTTGCGTTCGTGGTCGTGCTTTGTATAAACAGGCCTTTAGAATGCGCACTCGCGCCTCACGACTTTCTGTGCTTTTTCTGATTGGCGCCTCCCTTCGAAAACTTTAAGCAGCGAAATGCGACTGTTTAGTTTCTGCATTCTACTTTGATGTAAATGTAAGCGACAACTGTTGAATTAAAAGAATAAATATACACCAACAGGAATTGGCGGTACATTGCACAGGGAAATTTTCTATCGGTAGTTTCTTCAGTTTCTTTTAATAAATCGGGCTATAAGGTAAAGCAAATCATATTCGAATACAAAGCCAATCAATGTGAAAAAATAAATGATTTTCTTAAATTGAAAAACATATAGCAAAGCGCAGAAAGTTTGTTGAAATTAATAAAACGTATGGACCGAGACAAAAATATTTTCTTTAACTAGATCATGTTTTTCCATTCACAGGAAAACAAGTTATTCATCTATTGAGCAAAATACAGAAAGGAGAACTGCATCAATTGAAATGAAGAGAGGATGAACTGAGAGAGCGAATCCCCGTGCCCCATGACAATTATTTGAAATTTATTATTAGTTCGCACCCATGCTGCGAAAGGTTATTTTTATCTGCTGTTTCCATGTCAGCAATCTAAAATTATATGACGTCATTCTAACTGGCCAATGAGATTTCGTCCTTAAAATAACCACGCAGTATGACACAGAACCAAAAATAGATTTCAAATAATTTTCATCGGACGAGGCCCATGTATGGGGTATTCGCTCTCTTCCTTCATCCTCTCTTGTTGAAATAAGTTACAAAACTACCTGGGAACGACTACTGCCCTGACCTCATCTCTTCCTCGCACTCGCACACGCTTCTGCTATGCTCAGGATACTGGTATGACGCATTAGAACTCCTCCAAAACTTTCCTAACATGTGGCGATGAATGTTTTCTTTTTCATGAAAAGCTATTGGCAAACTACACTGATAGCAATTTCAGTTGTAGATGCAACTGCAAACTACATTCCAATGTTAGCCCCTTAGAGTCCCACATATTCCGAAATGCTCATTTAAGGTAAGATCCGCCACCATATCTCCTCACCATCGCAAAAAATTTTTGTTCATAGAAAACCTGCCTGCCTTATTGCCTAACTGAATGTTTATCCGACGGAGTATTTGAGCAATTGTCAGTGGAATATCTATAAATATTAAAATGGTTGAGTTTTCGACTAAGAACCTTACGCATATTTGGTCATGCGAACTGTGTAATAGAGGAACAATAGAAGAACAATAAGCAGCAAGAGAATAAAGGTGAAACTAGTTGCGCGAGTCGCGTGTTTTAAAATAATTTAAAATTTTGTCCTAATTTTGTTTTGTAATGTGACTAGGAGCAGTTATCATTTACATGGACTTTTATTATGTCAGAATTTCAAAGTTTTCTAGAGAGTTTCGGAAAGGACATCATGTAACCCGATAAGAAGTTCTTTTGATATAGACTAAAGTATAGTTTGAAATCGATTCCAATGGTTCGATTAAAGCTGACTTAGGCAAATTTCCGTCGGGTTGCCGGCTATTTTCGTGCTGTGTCAAAATGGTCTGAAATGGCAGAAACGAGAAAAAAAGAATACATTTGAAGGTATTCCTTTCTTTCTTTCTTTTTTTTAAATGTCCAGTAGCAAGGACCGTTCCATTAAATCTGTTTCCCGCTGAAGCAACACCGGACCGACCGTTTTTCCATACAAATGTAAATTAAGGCTACGATTGGAGCAAAAGAATTCTACGATATGGATTTTAGATTCCATTAATCTGTACTTTGTATCTTAGTACTAATTAGGTTTTTGTCTTGTTTTATTTAGTTATATTTATTTTTTGCTTTTGTGTTTTGTTTGTTTGTTTGTTTGTTTTTTAAATACTTTGACCATTTTGTCCAATCTTGACTGTTTTTTTTTCTTTTCAGTGTTTGCATACTTTTGTAAATGGCCATATAATACATTACAGAGTTGTTAACTACAGCAAAAGGATCCAAATTTTCGATACGAGAATTAGTGTACGCGCTAATCACGCAAGAAATGATGCGCAGAAAGGATGCGTAATGCAATTGAATGGAATCACCTTAAGTATAGGGCAACTCTTCGAGCGTGAGGTCTCAGTAGTTGTCCAAGATCTAAGTGAAGTTATATTTAGCTACGCCCAAGTTAGACTAAGTTAACTTACAGTGAGCTCCTATTTATGTGAAACCTGAATGCGTAATTGTTTTTTCTTGTTACGAACCTACTGTGTAACTGAACAACCTCGTGAATCCAGCGACAACAACAACTAATTTATTGTGAGCAAATATGAACATTACTGCACAACAAACATCGGCTTAAGTTATGAATACGTGGCGGCTTAGTTGTATGATAAGTTCGAATACGATAAAGTTCAACGCTAAAGTTCATAACTTAACTGCCGGCACAGCCTCCAGTCGCTCTTTAGATAGTCCATGAAGGCTAATCCACACAGATGAAGTTCATAATTGGAATTTATTCTGGAAACAACAACGAGAAGTAGCGAACGCCCGAAGCGCCTTCACCAAAACTTGTCTAAAACCCCCAAAACCTGGTGGGTTTGATCTATGACCATATTAGGACATGAAGATGCCACATAATGGTGTGACACGTGAGCTGATTATTCCATATATTCACATTCATTTCTCCATCTACGGGATAGATACGAACTCACAATTGATCAGCTCCAAGTTGGCTTGATAGCTCAGTTGGTTAGAGCGCCGCACCGGTATCGCAGAGGTCATGGGTTCGATTCCCGTTCAAGCCTGAATTTTTTCAGGTTTCTTCTTTTCAACTGCTTAACTTGAAACACCTTCACTGCGATGATCTTCGTATAATTCTACAAATAACTCTGTTATGCAGAACGTAGATGAAATCAGCTGCTCTACTTCCTAGGAACAAAAAACTTAAATTGAGCTACATCTTTTTACTTGTTTAGGAATTCCCTAAACCTTAGAATATCCTCACATAGAATATCAATCACTAAATAGGAAGTCACTAAGTTGAACCAACTTCTTATCGAAAAATATTTCAGTTTACGATCCAGGGAATAAGCTAAATCTAGCTGACACCAACTCAACTAAGAATAACGGACTTTAAAGTGTGAAGGTTCGCGAACGAAGATAAATTTCATGAGGTGCGTACGAATTCATCAGTGGCGTTCTTTCCGTGCAAACGCCAATCAAAATTTTGTTTGCAGATGGCTTCCACGATCTCGGGACTGGTTCCGTGAAATAATTGCCTCTCGTTCACGGACGCTCGCTGGGAACTGACATTCTTCGAAGCTGACATGTCTCCTTTTTTCCTAAAGCAAAAAAAAATACAACAAACAAGCAAATAAATAATTCGGTTAAAACGATATCCGTATTAACGAGGTGGTCATATAAGCGGGGCATTCAGATAAGGAAATGGCTGCATGAGCGGTCATAAACAAATAGGATGCCATGTCAAGTGTCGTGGCGCTCAAACGTTTACACCGCAAAGCAAATGTTTTGCCCAAAAATATGGCAAAAACAAGCAAACAAACAAACAAACAAAATCAGCAAAGATTACCGAAGTTGAGAACTTTAAAAATAAAACAATTATTCCACCCGCTCTTGCTGGACATGCATTGTAAATATTGACTAGTTAAATTAACCAATTAAAATAGTTGTGAAATGCATCTGAGACAACTACTTTTTTTAGTCACTTTGACCGGTTCTAAATAGTTAAAATAACCAGGTTCTTTGGTTTGAAATAACCAATTATCACTAGTTATAATAACCACTGACAAGGTTATTTTGCCTTTTCTGTTTAGTCGTTTTGTCTCTTACATTTTTGTTGTTTTAACTATTAGAATTAGTTGTTTTAACCCGTTTATTTTTAGTTGCAATAACCAATATCTTTAGTGAAAGTAACTCAATTCATTCGGTTATTGACCATTCAAATTGGTTAAATCGACTATTTATAAAAGTACCTGGGATGCATCTGAGACAACCCATATTTTTAGTTACTTTTTGTTATTCTAACTAAAAATATTGGGTTAACCAAAACTGTTATTTTAACCTTTATATGATCAGTTGACTTGACCATTTCAGCAAGTTAAAATGTCCCTTTAAAATAGATCAAGATGACAAATAGTTTTGGTTAAATGCACATCTTTATTAAGCGTTCTCTAAGACGTATAACTGGCCGTTGCTGGTGGGTGTAACTGGTAATGTTCTCTTATAGTCTTCTTCTTCTGAAGAAGAATGTGCGCCATGTCAGTAGCAGCCAAGTTACGTTTTCCATTTCTGAAAACAATGATTGAAATGTAATTATTACTGAGAAATATAATAGTGATTCATGATAGATAGTTATTCTGCAAAACTAAAGCTTTCTTTGGAATTAGCCAATCTGCGTTGCATTACAAGGTACTTGTGAATAATACAACTGAATTATTATATTCTGTCCAAGTTATGGATGTTAACCTCCTGGAACAGTTGTCCAAGGCTAAACTTTCCTGACTAAACCAATAAACTGGGTTAAAATAGGATCCCGCTCCATGAAGGTCTTGATAGGCAGAGGCAAACTAGAATGACGAATGAGACTTAGCATTACTTTTACTCCGTTAATAAGGTTGCACCTCGCAAAGTATTGTTTGTTCAAGAAATTCTACGGAAACACTTATGCCTTTACATTTATCCTTTACCCTACATTTGACACATCTTCCAAATGCACCCTTTCCTAAAATCATGTCACTTTCAACCTTTAGCAAGCTTTCGGTCACATAATCTTGCTTCTTGGAATATCTATATATCTACTTCCTTAAAATTACTGCTGCATGGCATAAGAAACAAGTCCATTGTTGTTATCTTCCTTTGTCTTCTACCATTTGCAAAAATATCCATATACGCAAATTCCTTGGCCGTCTTACATGTTATCCTCAGGCTCAAATATTATTTTCTCGTTGACTGCTTTAGCCGAACTGGTTTTCAAAAAAGTTTTTTTTTCGATTTAAACAGTTCATTCTTTATCTACTTTTTCGTTTATTTCTTTCCACCTCTGGGGGACCTGGGGGACTGAACTTGTCGCCTGCAGGTTAATTCCAGACGGTGTTGCTGCTTAAAGCTGCTTGAGTCACTGAGGGCAAGATATTATTTAAACCGATAAATTAAATTAGAATTTGGTACATCGTAGACAGAATTTAAGTAACTGTAAAAAATGTGAGCTAGGTCAATCAAGGAAGCAAGAACTCACAGGCAGACTACAGCCCAAGCAAGGCTGCCAAAGTGACAAGCTCAGCAAGGAAATTGTCAGTAGGCAAGCAATTAAATCTTGCCTTGACAAAACTACGGCTTCAGACTGCTGGAGTTCAGTTTCTCTGTCTCAACCCTTATCACACTTAAAACAACCCAGTCCTTTAACTACGGTTCACGTACTGAATTTTATAATGGCCCACAGGCAGCCTTCAGTCTCCTGGAAAGTCTGATAACCATAAACACTACAAGGTTTTTTTCTGAGGTGACTTGGAAATGACACGCATTTTCAGATCATCAAGCCTGATGGAAATTACCGATAATAAACTACTTTTTGAGACAATTCAGTTCAGCCACGATACTCAAACAGCACGCTAAACATCATATTTAGCCCTTTTTGAAACCTGAGAGGCCAATGGAAAGCAATTTCCAAGACTTCAAGTCTTAACTTTTTGGAAGAAAACATTTAAAGCGATTTTCTCCTTTCTCATTGTCTAGCTATCCAACTGAAAAATGTCTGACAGATTTCCCTTGAAACAAGAGCTTAAAAACAGCTGAATGAATTTTCTAGATAATTCAGTTCAGTCACGATACCCAACGAAAAGGTCTTTCTTGACAGATTGAAAATGATAGATAATTTCGTCACTGATCATTGTATGGAGATTCCGCCATCTATTTCTGAAAAGTATGAAAAAACATTCGCTACGTTGTAGATTTTCAAAGTAATTATATACGCTTACAAAATGATTGCAACTTTGCAAGCTATTTGTTATTTGGTTATTTTTGAACTTCTTTCACCGCCCGAAATTAGGCAAATACGATTTATCACTCGTGAGTGTGTTTCAAAAATATTGTTACCAACTCGTGATGAAGATGGCTACCCCATTTCAGGCCAAGACGTGGTTCCATAATACGATTTTCATCTCTAAGTTGGCAACTTCACCGACAAATTACACAATCAAATAAAAATTTCACTGAAACGTTACAAATTTTGAAGCAAAAATGTGACGCTTTTGATTGGCTACAAGCACCTGAGCCCCACGTGATATTACATAATCCAGTGCCAAGGTTAAACTAAAAATAAAAAAACACGTGATAGCGCACGTGAGTGGGAGACATTCTGAAAGGTGTCGGAAATTCCGAAGGGTGCGAGAAAAAATAAAAAGTTAGACAGAAATCAGAATCTTTCGGAATTGAACAACATCTTTCGAATTAAACAACACCTTTCGGAATTTCCGGCACCCTTCGGAATTGCCGTCACTTTTCGGTATGTGTTCCGCTTCACAAAAAAAAAACATCCTATTAAACAAATATATTTTCAATGTATCTTAACATGGATGTCTGTACAGATCAACAAGCGATCTCACAAGACTGGCCAACAGAGGATGTATTTATAAATCAACAAGACTGGCCAACAGAGGATGTATATATAGATCAACAAGAGATCTCAGAAGAATGGCCAACTAAGGAAAGTTTCAAAAGAAGAGAAATTTCAAAATGGAGAGATATTTCAGACGATATATACAAAATTAAAAAAGTTTCACACCGGAAAGGCAAATTTGGAAATTCTGCTATTTTAACTTTAAAAACAAAAAATGGAGATGAATTTCTTGTATGGGCCCCTAAACGCCTTGCTGAAGATCTAGAAGATGATTCTTATCGATTTGTTTATAAAATAGGTCTCAAAACGTATGCTTACGGTAATGAATGTTTTGATTATGAATTAATGTAAGCAACAGAGACCACCAATATAGTTAAACAATAGCGTCTGCATTCCTGAAGGCTTGAAAGATTTTAAGACCAAGATTTGTTTTTCAGGATGAGCGATTTAAGAAATCGCACTGTATTTTTTTTCAAGTTTGCGTTGCAAAGGGGTTTCCCTTCAGTGCTTGCACGAGAATATAAATTACGTCATTGTCTGTGAAAACTTAATTAACATTTGTACCTCACTAAAGCGGAACGGTGAAGAAACGGCAAAAAGTTTTAAGGAATTAAAAAAAAATATGTGTTCTGTTTTAGTTTTTTTTTTGTTCTGCAGACGGGACCGTGCGAAAGAACATTTAATCATCCTCTTCCCAAAAACGAATAAATTCTTCGTTGTATCGTAAGTTGATATGATGAATAACTCCATTTTCATAACAAATTGAACATACCCCGGTTGATTCAGCACCAATATCATAAAAATTACTAAAAGTCCTTAGATTTACGATTCGTTGACGCTCTTCACAAAACGGCGCATTGAGAATATCCTCATGAATTTCTTTCCAACCCCTTGCTAATTCGTTATATGCGCTATGCCAGTCGTAAGTATCAGAGCAAATCTTTACTAAAGGTATATTCTCGATCGGAGGAATGTACAACAGTTTATGTTTAATTCCTTGCTTAAAACAGAGGTAACAAAGCCCTTCCCAGCGGCAGTTATTATACTCTAAGCATATTATTATACGCACAAGTTGCTGCCTGTTATGACAGAAAGGTTGTTTTAATAACTCATTGTGTACCTCTTTCCAACCAAAAGCTGTTTGTTGCCTTATTTTCATGGTAAGATAGGTAATGCTCTAATTGAGAAACTTTTGATATAATACAAGATTTGTGATTATCTAATTGAAAGAATTTTTAAAAATAATAGGTTATGCTTCGTTTTAATATTTTCTTCTTTTTTTGAATGCTGGGTGGTTTAAATTAGGAAAATACTGGTGTAAGAATTAGGTGGTATTCATTTACTACACCTATTACTACTGAATGACTGACTAGTGAATCACGTTGTAATTGAATGTGAATGTGGCCTTTATAGAAAATCAGTCAATTGGAGACTGGCTGACTGGCTGACTGACTGACTGACTGACTGACTGACTGACTGACAGATTGGCTGACTGGCTGGCTGGCTGACTGACTGGCTGGCTGGCTGGCTGGCTGGTTGGCTGGCTGATTGGCTGGCTGGCTGGCTGACTTACTAACTGACTGACTGACTGACTGACTGACTGAACGGCTCACTGACTGACCAACAGATCGGCAGACCAGCCTATCAACCTAATGACTAGGAAGGAAGGAACGGACTAGTACTTATGACCGTTTTCATTATTTTTAAAAGAAAGCACAAAAACAGTGATCTGCTCCAACTCACCAGTTGGCAGATGTGCAATGGGCCTCGATTGCAACTACAAGCACTGCCCAATGCCGTACTGTTGGCAGTTTAGGGTGTTACACTCTGACCAGTGGACGAGCTTTAGTCCTGATGATAATGTTGGCATTGAGAAGCTTTACTGCGACATGGAAAATCTGGAGGTGAAAGTAGCTTTACACGACAGCCATTTATCTGCATTAAGGTAAGGGAAACGGCAACAAATTGACATTAGAGAGAAGTAAAGAATATTTTCGTAAGTTATGATTGGGCATTTTCATTTTCAGACGTGAAACGCGAAATAGGTTTTCTTTAATCTGTTTTCTTCGTCAAAATTCCCGCTTAAGCAGTTAATCCTAACCCTTCGTCACGTTTCTCATTAATCTCACTGTATAAATTTAATTGATCGCGACGCTGCATAGATGCACAGATCAAACTTTACATCAGGTTAATTCAGAATTCAACTCATGGTAACAAATCAGTTCAATTATCTATTCTGTCCGAAACAATAACACTCTTATTTCATTTTGTTTTATTTTATTTTATGTATCAATTTATTTATTTATCTATTTTTCCAGAAGCTCGAACAATTCACGATATGATGCTACAATAAACTTCGAGGAGATGTCAATGCAGTACGGTTCTGTCCAGGTGGCGCTTCGCCGACTCTCGACGCCATCTTATATTCAGGAGCCTGATAAGGAGTTAGCAACAAAGTGGACTTGGTATTGGGAAGGCGACGATGGATGGAAGAAATACACTGGAAAGAAGGTACGTTGTTTCCTCCATACATTTCGGATGTAAAACGTCGAAGGATACCTTGGAAAACTTTCCAATTCTTTTGAAACTCAATCAAGTGCTGAAATGGGGGCATAATCACGCTATTTTAGTTCACTTTAAAAATAAAAAATATGTCCTCACAGCAATGAACGCCCACAAATAACGGTCTAGTTTTGTTACCAAAGACTATATTACTTCACTGAAACTATTTTCTGTCGTCTGTTGCTACGGATGGCACGAATGGAAATGGATTGCAACTTGAAAAACTTTTAGGGTAAACTTCTCAAATTCTTTCAGCGTGTTGACATTAAATCGATATTAAATGGTCATGGTTTGTTTTCTCTTAATGAAATTAAGTTAATATTTTCCTTTAAATGTTTAACACAATGTTGGGCTTGGATAAAGTTAGCTACCGATAGTTTTAGCACAGTTTTGACCAAAAATCTGCGAAGTCCTCGTGACCATGCCCCTTTACGTGCTTTTTGAATGGAAGCTCCTAGTGTTTTTATATGGTTACCAGCCAACCAAAGGGAAGCAAGAACTCCCTGGTTTATGGGGGATAACGAACTAACTCACTTCACATGTGCAATATTAGTTAATTTTTATACGTATGACTACACCCTAGTGTTTGAAACGCTTTGATTTGAAAAAGGGCAGGCTTTGTGAATAGGCGTAGATTGTCCGGGAAGGGGTTTTGGTTTGGAATCTGATCTGCGTACCCAAAGAATCCAAAGGGAACCGTCCCAGCAAAACCTGTCAATTAAGTTGGTGGGGAAGATTTGCCTTCTGATATAGTATCCTGTCCACAGAAAATCAGTACAACTCCTTGTCGGTTCATGTAGAAATATGTGGAGGTGTGGTAATCATAACGATTTACCCTACGCGTAGCCGTACCCCTCCCCCCTCCTTCCCGTTTTCTCTTCGGCGGGGGCAGGGTACGGCTACGCGTAGGCTAGTGACGATTTGACGAAAAAAACAACGCTTTGTTTTGTTTTAGGTTTCATCTAAACTAACACAAGAAAGCATAGAGGCTGCTTACCTCAAAGAAGGCCAAGTATACTTCGTTGACATTGACAAATTCAATTACATGATCACTTTTTATGAGAAGTCGATGTATCAAAAAATATGGATCCACGTTACTGTACTAAAAGAAGCGTGCGGAGGAGACCGGAGTTTGTTGCTCAATCTGAATTACCCTCCCAGACAAGGTAGGTTTCATATTTACTCAAAGTTATCATAATATCAACATTGTTAACAAAAGTAACGTTTTCGTCAGCATCATTGTCATTTGACAATGATGCTGACGAAAGCGCATATGAAAGCCATTTTGCCCAATCGATTTCCGCTCTGAGATTCGCAGGATGGGGGGAGGGGTCAGGTGGATGGAACTCTTCTCCCCCTCCCCCCTTCTTGCGTTTTTGATTTGCTGTGTACCAATATCATGAAAAGATTTTGCCCTTAATAGGTTTTCTGTGATGTGCTGTGCGTGACTAAGGTTAATATTATGGGTTATATGCGCCTGTAACATCATCCAAAATGGCCGCCGTCCAGACCTTCCCCCACCACCTTATATATTTGAGGGTTTAAAACGGGAGAACTCGCGCAAAAAGGTCGAAAGAAAAAGACGTTGGAAGTCAAATTGCAATTGCAAACAGGACCGAACATTCGAATATTCCCTCAGCTACCTTATTTCATCTTTTTTGTTTTGTTTTGTTTTTTGTTTTCAGCTTTTTGCCAAGTTTTTGTAACTTAATGTCATCCGTCGCTGCCATTGCTCAAGCCATCTGCAGACGTCTCAAGGGACACGAAGGTGCCTTTCAACGAATTTCTTTATCATCGGACAGCAAAGAGTTCCAATCCGTAAAAATGCAATTTCACAAGACAATTTCACCTCGCGAGGCGCAGATATCGTCGGTTGAGAAAATCAAGAATGATTTTCTACGTGAGGGATATGAAAGGTACAATTGGGATCAAGAGTGGTTCCATGTTTATACTGAAATCAGTAACATTAAGATAAGTGTGCTTAAAAGCGCGTTGGTTTGTACAGTGAGTCCCTTCCATTCGACCACTGTGTAAATTCATGTTCAAAACCTTTAAACAATAGCTTACTCATTATCGAAAATCTCCTTAATGACACCGAGAACCACTTGAGAAACTTTGAAACTGCATTGGTATTCGGTACAAAGTTATTTCTCCCTCTAATTTAGGTTCCTTTCTATCATTTGTCTCTCGGCCTTCTTCCTTTTCTAGCCCATTGTAATTTGACAGGGCCACCCTGTTTATGCGGCGACAAAAAGTTATGGCTTGTTCGTGGTCGTGTAAGTGGGCTCCACTTGATAAAATAGATTTTGAAGTGTTGGAAAACAATGAAAAACAACTGAAATGTGTGGAGTATCTTCCAAGGTGTCTCTGCAATTCGTTGTGGCATGTAGTAGATGAAATGGGTTTCTTTTTCTTTCTTAATGGGATTCTTCTTGATCCCGATATTATTCAATCTTGTCAAAGCGTGGACGTGAACCTGCCAAAAGCAGGCCCGCGGCCCACGGCCCACACTTCACTGCTTGCGGCCCGCGCCCGCGGCTCACTTCACGGCCCGGCGGCCCAGTCCAGATTTTCCACAGATTAAACTTTTTTGTTTAACGGTAAATCCATGTGCGTGCGCAGATGTGCATTGGGTACATGTGGCTGCCGAGTTGTAACATGGACGACGTGGTACGGTGAGTTTGAATTCGTTAAGCAACTTCAATCCTTCGTAATTGTACCCTTGGGTGGCATTTTGCTAAGAAAAAAGGTTTTATTTTGTATAGAACCCGATGGCGGATCGTAACTTCCCAATGTACTTTGCGCGTGTAGTTTGATGCCGCCATGTTGCACGTGTGCAAGAAAACTTTGGAAGGACATTCGCGTTGAAACGATGCAAATTTGTAAACGCTAAATGACACCCTCGCATTAATACGAGCTAAGTGAACGCAGGATATATCATCACATATGTGAACTGCTCATCACCGGAAGTACTTTTTCTATACAGAAACTAAACATCTCAGTCTATACGTCAGTCGATTACAAGACCCCATAGCACAGAGGAGGTCCAGGGAGGTGTGTGGGAGCGACACAAGATCAGTAGACTTGAAATCCTTACCTAAGCACAGTATTAGTGTTTTAATGTAGTCCTTTGCCAACATGGCAAAAAGTGGGAGGATTAGAACCCTCTGTCAACAAACGCAAACGCAACTGATAACTCGCAGTTCACATTATCTGATTATATCATACATTCACAAACAGGACTGTAGTTAAAAAATAACTTATTACATCGTTTGAGAACGAATGTCCATTGTCCTGTCGGGTTCTTTAAATAGACGGATGTATAGAGAATGAGCAAAATGCAACAAACAGATACAAGGATTACAAAGGATTGAAATGATTGAAATTGCAAACGAATTCAAACTCACCGTTGTCTATTTTAAACTTCAACAGGTACATGTACCCGATGCACACCGGCGAATTTATTTACCGTTAACAAAAATTCTGTGGGAAATCTGGACTGGGCCGCCGGGCCGCGGGCTCAGGACCGTTAAGTGACCCACGGGCAGCTGGGCTGCGGGCCGCGGGCCGCGAGCCGCTGGGCCGCCGGGCCGCAGGTAGTGAATTGGGCCGCAGACTTACTTTTAGCAAAACCCCCGGGCCACTGATCATTGCCTTACTATTATCACTTCCGTAGGTTAATTAAAGGCCCTTAATGATTTAAATTCCCGCCTTAGTCGAGTTCTCTCGTTCTATAGAAAGTGACAGCAGATGAGAAAGAAACCAAAAGCCTCTGACTGCAGCACGATCGAGAAGCAGCTGTTCCATGGGACGTCATCTGAAGTTATTGACGCCATCTGCAAGCAAACCTTTGACCACAGACTGTACGGTAAGAACGAAACAAAGTACGGAGAAGGAAGCTATTTTGCCGTCAAAGCATCGTACAGTAACAACTACAGCAGTGGAGAGAACACCCGGGTCATGTTTCTGGCTAGCGTGTTGACGGGGGAGTACAAGCTTGGGAACTCAAAGCTTCGTCGCCCACCCCTGAAAGATCCCAGCGATCCGGCAAGTGATTTGTATGATTCGTGCGTTGACAACGAAGATGACCCACAGATTTTTGTCATCTTTAACGACGAACAGTGCTATCCTTCCTATCTAATTACCTACAACGTTTGAAGGTTTAAGCTTTTTGCCTCCTAAGACTACCAGATTAGAGATGCATTTTAGAAGTTTCGATCAAGTCCACGTGAAACAAAATTGCAGAAGAAACAGTATCCTTCCGGCCACAAATGAAAAAGCTTTCGTTTAAATGACCACGCCCTAGGATTTCTTTATTACTGAATGTGGAATCTTTGCCCACTTTTTCCTTGACGTGTTGTTGTTGTTGTTGTTGTTGTTGTGTTTGTTTCTTGATAACCTTTTTTATCCTCTGCCATACTGATCGTTAAATTACTCCAGAATCGTTATTTACAGAAGAACAATGTTCTCAAGCTTCCGTTGGGGAAAATGACTAGAGCTGTCATTGGTAGACGCACTTTGAAGTAAGAAAAAAGAAATGAAAATAAGGAGTTTTGCTCTGTTTGGGCCATGTGCTAAGTCATAGATAGCAATCTTGACGACACAAAATTTCGAAAAATTATTCTCTTACAAAAATGTGACGTACATGTAACCCCTGTACAAGCTGTCGACAAACAAAGTTTAGCTACTAACAGTGGTTTTGGACTAAGGTAGTAAAATATATTTTAGTACTCTCTGTAAATTTTAGTTTAACTGTGTGGGTGGTCACATACACCTGTATTACCTGATAGCCTTATGTAATTATATTTGAGTGACGTCTTCAACGAGGTCTTCATATTGGTTAGGTACTTTATTCTGTAGTGTTGTGCTGTCGGTCGGGCGATGGAAGAGAGAACATTTTATGGGTGTGGCTATTTTAGGCTATTCCTGATAGCCTTATGTAATTATATTTGAGTGACGTCTTCAACGAGGTCTTCCTATTGGTTAGGTACTTTATTCTGTAGTGTATATTCGATGGTTTTACATGTAAGCTAGTGGCCACACTGAAACATAAGAACTTTGATGTCTAGCTTTTCTTGAATTGCAGGTTTCGACGTTTTATCAATCAAATAGCTGGCTGTATTTCTTTGATAGCCTGCTTTAACGCCCGTACCCCAGAATGGAGAGATATTTCAAAGAGGGATATTAAACAGCAGAAGTCAAGAACGTCTTTAAAATCTGCTTGTCATGAATAATCTGTTGACCTGCACCGTTCCAAAGCGGCTCTGTGATTGGTCCGCTTTGCCCCGCTTTGAGCATTTCCGTACCGGGTGTACCGAGCCAATCAGGTTTTCTCGAGGGAGAACTCTAAGGTATAACAATCGTGACAGGCCTGCACAGACTCCCTACTGTGGAGTTTTGTTTGCAAAGTGTAAGTTATTGTGCCTTCAAAGCTTTGCTCTGACGAGCATGTCTTTTAGTGATTGGCCTTTCTTGTATGATATAATAGGAGGCTTTTTGAAAATGGTCCTCAGCAATGGCTGATTTTGAATTAAACTCCATTTGTGCATCAATATATTTTTTAGGTTTTTAACTCCTGGGTGATATGTCGTGACAAATGGTAATATTTGCTCGTGAGTCCTTTTCCTTTGTTTCAAAGCCGACTGTCTTCCGGCAAAGGAGACTTCAGATAATATTCTCTCAACTAAGTTTTTAGTGTATCCTCGAGCGAGGAGGCGTGTTTTATAATCAGAGAGAGATTCCTGGAAATTTTTTTTCCGAGGAATTTGTTCGTAGAAGTCTAATAGCTTCGCCTTTAATAAAACCTCTTTTGACACCTGGTGGGTGACAGGAGGTGTAATGTGTGTACTGAAATGTTTCAGTCCGGTTTATAATGAGTTTTTACGTCAAGGATAGCGTCTTTTGGGAATCGTTCTCCTTTATAAACAACTGTGTCAAGGAACGTGATTTCCTTGTCTGAAATATCAGCTGTAAATTTTATTGTTGGATGAAAACTGTTTGCTTGTTCAAGAAATAAATCTATTTCTTGTTTGTCGATGTCCCATAGAGATGTCCAGTCATCGATGGGATCGATGAAACGTTTCCATACTGCAGGTTTTATTCTGCTTTGGCTCAGTATTTTTGTTACGATGTTTGCCATGAAAATGTTGGCAAAAGCTATCTATCAAGTTCCTATACGAACCAGATTCAACGTACCTAATATGCCGAAAGCGGCATAGAAATCACATTGAGTTGCTTAAAAAAAGATCAGAGGTCAAATTTAATTGAGAGTAACAAACAGTGGGCGCGAGCCACCAGCCACAATAATCCACCGGTTATCAGAAAACTGATGAGATGTGACCTCGAGATCAAAGTCTTAAAAGATGCGACGCCTAAGTTGTTCCGGCTCAATTCAGTCACCATATAAAAATCCTCCAAACTAAACCCACTCCAAAGAAGCAAAATTGGTCAAACGACCGAGATAAGGCGCGGCGAACAAAGACGTGAAGTAGGAGTCGCGTAGGCCTTCCAACCCCATTTTATATCCGTGCTGCTAGATTGATCCATAACATAAGTCCATCTGTCCCAAAGCATGAAGTACTGAGCAAGGCTAAATGGAACTCTTTATCTTCGATTTACAAAAGGAGACTTGCTTGCATTGCGTACCAAACAATGGGCAGATCCAGGGGGATGGGTGGATTGGGTTGCTAGCCACCCCCCTCTTTGGGGTCGTTTAAGCCTGAAATTATAAAAGGGAACAAAACTATCACTGGGGCGATTTTGTCTCGGATTGTTCCGATATAGTTATATCAGGTCAACCCCCCTCCTCCTTCAAAAATCCTGTGTCCGCCACTGCAAGCTTACCAAAACTTAAACCAAGATAGCATTAGGAGTATTAGGAGTCTTTTTACGGAACATATAACCAAGCCATAATTTAAAAGACAATTTGAAATTTGAACACACTCGTTCTGACTCTAAAGCACTAAACAATTCACTTACTCACTAGGCCAATATTATTAGGAATAGTCTTCCAGTTCAGCAGAGTCATGCCAAATTTATCATATTTTAACCCTTTCACTGCTTACTTTAAAAAAAGACGCATTTTTTACCGTTAAAGCGGTTTTTTGAGTGGTAGGTTACCAAATGACACTTGACTTTGCTACAAAAACATTTCTTTGCAATTAAACTAGATTTTCAACCAGTTTTTGTTGTAAATTGTACAATATTTTGCTAGCACGCATGCGCATAAGCCAAAATTTGGACTTCAAAATTTAGCTTACAACATACAAAGCGCTTAATGGTCTCGCACCGGTTTTATTGTGGTCAATCCTTATTACATTTGAGGGCTTTATTAAATTTGTGATCAGTCGTTCTTACATTTGAAGATTTAATTGTTTTGTTTGTTTTTTTTTTGCTGATTCATTCCCAGTGTTTTTCTCGCTTCTTTTCTTTCCTTTTTCTCTCCTTCCTTTCTCCCTTTATCTTCTACCTTTTATCCCCTTCCTATCCACTGGAAACGTTTTGGCTTCAGCCCTTCAAAAAACCTGGAAGTGGAACATTGATCAACTATAGGTGACTTGGCCTATTTTACCACCAATTTTGCACCCAAAATTGGACACGTTTTTCTGGAATAGCTCTGCCAGAATTTGGTTGATGTTGAAAATGGACACACTTGTGAATGGATCTGTCCTTGCTGTGTTAGCTGCTTATCAAAACAATCTGGTGACGTCAAAAATGATGACATCACAAGTGGTTTAATGTCTACTCGTCTAAATGTCGACAAAACTCGACTTTCGCAGCGAAAGTGTTAAGGCGAACCTCAAAACGTTCTGTAAGACTTAGTAGGTCTATTTTCCTTTGGATCTTGCTCTACAGTAACAAATAAGAACATCGATGAGTTGTACCTCTGATCTTCCTGAACATGATTATCACTTCCAAACACCTCTGTAACTAGCACATTTGGTTGCGTCCCTTAAGTGTCCGTTACACATGACATAACAGGGTGCTTTGAAATGGAGAATTAATAGGTCCAAAACGTCATTTGAAAGGAAGACAAGACCTTGGTCCACGCCATCATTCACTTACCCGCAACTCACTACACTATAGTTGAAAGTTCAAGCAGCACACTCCTCTTTTTTCTGATCTGCATTCACTGCCCATCAAATATCGCATTGACTTCAAAATTAAGGTTACAACATACAAAGCGCTTAATGGTCTCGCACCGGTTTTATTGCGATCAATCCTTATTACATTTGAGGGCTTTATTAAATTTGTGGTCAGCCGTTCTTACATTTGAAGATTTAATTACATTTGTGACCAATTATTACGTTTGTAGCTTTTCCAGGGTATCACTTAGGCAATTCTTTTCCATCGAAATTTTCAAACGATAAAAGGAAATTCCTCTTTACTGTCCATAAAAAACTGGTACACTCGGTACACTCGGTACAGCCGGTACACTCGGTACAGCCGGTACACTCGGTACAACCGGTACACTCGGTACACTCGGTACAACCGGTACGCTCGGTACACTCGGTACAGCCGGTACACTCGGTACACTCGGTACAGCCGGTACACTCGGTACAGCCGGTAGACTCGGTACAGCCGGTAGACTCGGTACACTCGGTACAACCGGTACACTCGCTACATTTACTACAGCCGGTACACTCAGTATACTCGGTACACTTGGTACAGCCAATACACTCGGTACACTCGGTACACTCGGTACAGCCGGTACACTCGGTACACTCTTTACAACCGGTACACTCGGTACACTCGGTACAGCCGGTACACTCGGTACAGCCGGTACACTCGGTACACTCGGTACACTCGGTACACTCGGTACACTCGGTACAGCCGGTACACTCGGTACACTCGATACACTCGGTACAGCCGGTACAGCCGGTACACTCGGTAGACTCGGTAGAGCCGGTACACTCGGTACACTCGGTACACTCGGTACAGCCGGTAGAACCCAGAGGTTCAACTGACACGATCCTTTGTTGTGGTTTGCGGTCTTGTCGTTCTTAAGGAACAGGTCTCCCTGCACCGATCGAAAGCGGCACTATGACTGGCGTGTTAGCGAGAAGAATAGGACACTTTGCACGAAATGATGTGATTTATGAAGAAAGGGGACCTAATAGTAAGTAAGTAAGTAAGTAAAACTTTATTTATACAGGGTGGCCCATTCAGCACAGTGGCTGGTCTCCAGAGGGGCCCTGCTAAATACAATTTCTAAAAATATAAAATATCTAATTGTTTAAAATAGTTATAAAAATAGAGTTAAGAGCTAATGTTTAGTAATTAAAATAGTTATATAAAAAGAGTTTAAAAACTAAAACGAATTACAAGCATGAACTGGTATATAAAAAAGATAAATATCGTAAATTAGGTGCTATGAAAAAAAGTGGGCTTTAACAAGATTTTTAAAAGAGGAGAGAGATGCAGCTTGTTGGATTTTTAAAGGTAGTGAGTTAAAAAGGGCTGAGCCAGAAAATCTAAAAGTACGCTTGCCAAGGCTAAGCTTGGGTTTAGGTAGATGGAGGTCAGCCTTCCTTCGAGTGTTGTAGCCATGTACATTGTAGTTCCTAATGAAATAGTTACTTAAATACTGAGGAACTAAGTTATGCAGACATTTATAAACTAAAACACATTTGTGTATTTTACGGTTTGTTTCTAAGTCAGCCCACCCTAAAACATTAAAAGTATCTCTAGAAGAGTCACGCTTAAGAATAATACGGGCAGCACGGTTTTGCAGCCGTAGTAGATTTACTAATAAAACAAAGAAGTCGACTTCAAAGCCAACGTGAAATAATCAGCGACACATGTACCACATCATTTCGTGAAAAATATTCTATTGTTCTCGCTAACTAGCCAATCACAGAACCGCTTTGGATCGGTGCAGGCCTGCTGTGAATAATGTCTCAAGTTGTTCAGTCATAAAAACAACTTGTCAGAACCAACCAAAATACGGACGGTCACGTGACTATTACTTCACAACCAAAATTTCTCGGATCAATAGGTTACTAAATTTGCTTAGCAATGGAGCTCCGCTGGCGGGCTTTGCCCGAAGGCTCCGTTATAATAATAATAAGGCTACACTAGCCTGTAAATAGCTATTGCTAACGTGGGCGGGTAGTGTTTAAGACATAAATGCGAAAGAAGAACGAAAGAAGTACGCGGAACAAAATAAAATAGACATATAAATAGAACAAATAAGAAATAAGTAACATTGTAAATAAAGATGTTTATTATATGGCGGTGTCTCACAAGGACTGGGAACTACCGAATTCACGAATTTGATTGGCTGAAATCGATATTGACCGCGGTCTAGATTTTCCCATCTAGACCGGCATCTAGACCGGTTACACTTTGCGGTGACAAAGGTGTAAACTAAACTACAAAAATATTGACTATTTCCTTCTAAAAATACTAAAATGAAGCGCCAACAAGCCTGACGAGAAAAAAGGTAGAGGACGAGCAAACTTTGGCAGATTAAGTTCAGCTCATCGACTTTTGCAAGCAAAATGTTAGCTAGTACGAACCATTTACATTAAGCGAATTAAAGTTTTCTTGTTTGGCCATATAATAAACATCTCATTAACCGAGCTTAGTCGGTCTGTATGGGAGAATCTTGACCTCGGTCGTGTGCACAGACCTCACTGCGTTCGGTCTGTACTCACGACCTCGGTCAAGATTCTCCCATACAGACCTCCTGCTCGGTTAATAAGAGGTAAATACTGTTGAAATAAATGAGCCTCTATTACATTAAACAGTTACTTAGCAAAGACTTTTTTCAAGTCTTGTGAGGTCATCTTAGTTCCCTTCCCTTCGAAGCATTTACATCTTGATATCAAATCAGTTTTGATTCACTAAGTGTAAACATTCTGAGACCATTTACCCTTGTTTCATTATTTTAAATTCTTGACTGTCACAAAGGCCAACTTACTCGAGTTTTAGCCCAGTGTATCGTCTCTAACGCTGTTTTTCTGATTCCTAATTAAGGTGAGCTATCTCTTAAAAGAGGAGAATGTTCAACAAAAGCGTTGCTATTGCAAATCAGATCGAAAACCTTCTCCTCGAAAAGTCATCCACCATTTTAGTTGCCGAGTCACGAAGTTTCGTGGAAATGAAAACTTGTGGTGTCTGATTTATCAGAAAACGACATTTTACCCCCAGCGGGGGAACTACCTGTTTATTCAGGTAATTCGTCATCCCTGTTTTGAAACTGTAATGTGAAATTGATTTCAGTATCAGCTTTTCGTTGTTATACCATGAGTATAATGTTGTGTTTGCACTCCAACTGTGACTACCACTTGTTCTCCGTGCCAGCGTTTTTGGACTCAGCGTGTGTTGATAACAATATATTGAAAATGGAATGGAAATCAATTATTCCTGGCTAGTAATGCAACAACATTCCCCTTGTCAAAAGAACGAACTGTTTTCAAGAAAATTTCAAAATCAATCAATTACTTTTAAAAAGGAAGAGCAGTGATCAATGAGAGAACAGGGACCAGTTGAAACATGCGGGGGACTGCGATTAGTTCCAGTGACCAAGTCTCTTTGTGTGAATTAAAAACTAGCTGTCCTCAAAAAATCTAGTCGCGGAAACTTAAATAAGGACCCTGCGGCCTGTCCCACGATTTCACCCTTTTCAAATTCGTCCGAATAGTCGTGAGGACTTGTTTCTTCAAATTGTGCTTGTCCCCTGTTCGTGCGACTAGACCAAGTGCTCAAATGTATAATCACCAATCAAGAACTAGCCTGCGAACGCAGACGTATATTCCGGTTGTCGTTTCTCTCCGCCGAAAATAACGTCTGCGGGACCGAGCCACTAAGCGATTTCTGTGACGTAGCGACTTTTGTTTTCTCGTTGGCCAATCAGATTACATGATAGAATGAAACTCGAGTGTTCCCTGCGCGTCTTTAATACAGCCTCCATAATCGGCGGACGTTTTACGGTGACATTAGCTCTTATCTCTGAAAAAAGTCTTCCTCACACCTAACACGATGTAACTCCCAAGTTGATAAGGGTCTTTAAAAAGAAGGTAGAAGCGCATTTTGCTCCCACGGGGCAATCACATACAAACACAACTGGTTTCTTATGTACCTCTTAAGTTCACTGATATCATATTTGGATATGATCTTTGCAGGTCGTCTTCTTACTTCTCTTGTGGTGCCATATTTCACGTTAGTTTGGCCGGCATGCCAGATGAAGAAATGAAGCTCATTTGGTAATCCTGGTGTGCAATTCGAAACCTGAAGCCATTCCTCCCGCTTAAAAATGCTTCTTCCGAGACAACATTGAAGATCTCTGCCCCGTTGATCGAGAACCCTAGTAGTTCAGTGTTCATTTGCGACGGACATAGGAGCACTTAACTTTCGAAAACTGAGAAAATCGGTGGTATTAAAAAAAAACGCGCTAAACTCTTAAGTTAATTACGCAGTGGTCACATTCACTCCCAGTGTACGAAACGGTTTGTTACCCTTACCAAACAAGCCAGTTGGCGGTGCCAGTACTTAGCAAAATTAGCAAATCTAGCGTTCTCGTTATTCTGAGCACTGTTTTGAGCAATTTCATAAGCGCTATTTTGCCACCGGTTATCCAGCACCCCTCAAAGAAAAAACTCCAGTGATACAGCCCTCTTTCCATGTTCATGTGGCTTATCGGACATTACACCTGTCTTCTTTTATTTTTATGCAACGAATTCCACTCACCAAGTGGTCGTGATCACACTCTCTTCATATTTCATCCTCGTCCTTCCAGTAGCAAATCCACTGAGTGGCCATAGCATTGCTTGGGTCGGTGACATAAGACTCAGTGGACAGGCGCTTTATCTGCCTTAATGCAGCCATGGCATCAAAATCGTTCGTTTCAGATAGCAGCTTATCATAGAGCAGAATGTTGACATCGTACGTCTCATGGAGAAGAAATCCGTCGTTAAACAGAATAAAACGAATTAGATCAGCAGGATTCTGGATCATTGGTGGGAAGTCCACTGTATCCAACCACATTTCAAGATGTGTCTGTTGTCGAAAGTTGAGAGGATCAGTGCAAGAACAGAGGATGGCTAACCTCCCAGAAGACCGAGTCCAACCTGCGCCCCCTTTTTCGTACTGCGCGGTTGACTACTTTGGCCCTTGGTACGTAAAGGAGGGGCGTCGTCAGCTCAAGAGGTATGGGGTTCTCTTTATCTGTATGGCCTCGAGAGCAGTCCACTTAGAAGTTGCCAATTCCCTGACAGCAGACTCCTTCATCAATGCCTACCGCCGCTTTGTTGGTCGTCGTGGCCCAGTCCGCCAACTGCGATCAGACCAAGGAACGAATTTTGTGGGCGCGAAGAACGACCTTCAACAGGCCCTCGCAGAGCTCGATCAAAACAAACTGAGGCAAGAACTTCTGAAGGGAAATTGCGACTGGGTGACCTACAAGATGAATGTGCCCCATGCAAGCCACATGGGAGGCGTGTGGGAACGCCAGATTCGAACCGTGCGGAATGTACTGGAGGCCCTTCTCCTTCGCCATGGATCGCAGCTCGACAACGAATCGCTATCCACCTTCATGACAGAGGCTGAGGCCATTGTAAACTGCCGCCCACTGACAGTAGATGACCTGAGCTCTCCAGAATGTCTCGAACCACTGACGCCTAATCATCTGCTCACCATGAAATCAAGTGTCGTCCTCCCTCCTCCAGGGTCCTTTCAGCGAGGAGATCTTTACTCCAAGAAGAGATGGCGCCGCGTCCAGTATTTAGTGAACGATTTTTGGGTCAAATGGAAGACTGACTTTCTTCAGACGCTGCAGGCAAGACAGAAATGGGTCCGAGCTGGCAGGAATGTAAAGGTAGATGATGTTGTAATCATCAAGGACGAAGGGCTACCCCGGAATCAGTGGCACCTTGCAGGTGTGGTTGAAACCTATCCAAGTGATGATGCCCTTGTGAGAAAGGTGAAGTTATTAGTTGCGGACTCCTCTCTTGACAGATGCGGAAAGAGATCCAAACCACCTGTGTATCTCTACAGACCTGTACAGAAGCTTGTTCTCCTTGTTCCTTGTGATGAACACTAACCCAAGACCGGGATCCCCACCGAGGAGTCAGAAACGATGAGTACATGTAGCCTAATGAAAGGACCTTTGAGTTGCTGAACATTGAACTGTTGAACCCTTGATGATTATTACTCCCTTGATTAAGTTTCTTTTTTTTGGTCATTTTTTCTTTTCCTTTGCATAGTTTTTGTAAATTGGCAAGCCAATTTAGAGGAGCCATGTAGCGCTCGTATGGCGTTACTTTTGCGTTACATTATTTCCGGTTACGTCACAAGTCATGTGCAGTGAAGCGTAGTGCGACCTCGTGCCTTAAGTTGTCAGCGGTGTTCCATTTCTTACGATAGCACCAGAAGTTTCTCCAGTTTTCTCGTTGTTCGCCCCAAGATCGGGATAGAGGTATGCATATTATGCTATTGACTTGTAATTGTTTCTAGTTTGTCAATCGTTTTTTATTTGTCTCAAATACAGTGATTTCACTAGTGATTAGTTTCCTTTGTTATGTAATAATTTATCGAATAGCTTAAGTGATCTTTATTATATTCTACCCCGGATTAATTTAGCTTTAGTTTAAGTACAATTGGTTATTGTATCCTCTTTTCAGTTTTTACGTGTTGGACCATAATTAAAGATCACCGCATTAATTCTACATCGTGGTGTTGTGCTTTCGCTATGGATTTCAACTCAGTCATTAACCTATCGCCGCTACATATTGTTTTTAAAACGTTGCGAGGGTGGACGATCAGAACTGTAATGTTTCCCTTTAAAACTTCCAGTAAAAGGTTGAAAGTATTCAAAAATTGAGACTTTTTCCCTAATCCATTTCAATGTTTGTTGTTGTTCAGTAGATGGACGATCACCAACAATTTCTTGCCACTGGGCATAATGTTCATGGACCTCACCAGCGCGAAAACAAGCAGGGTCTCTGAATCTTAACATGGCCGGATCTCCAAGTTTTTTACCTCAGATCACTAGATCAATATCTTCCCTAGAGAATTCTGTGGCTGTCACCCCGGTGCTGAACCCCACGGAGTTCCCCAACCAGTCAACCCAACTTAGTGGCTTTGGCGAGTACCGAGTACTGGCAAGAAGCTTTTCTTCAAAGTTCAAGTCGTACTCCCATTCCCAGCTCAAATGGCAATGAGATGTCTACGGAGAGATAAAGGGAGGAAACCGTTATAATCACGGGTGTATAAATGAGCAAAAACACTGATGGGGAAAACCACGAGGCCAGCAAGGGGTGACAGCCATGACCCAGCATAACCGGGGGAGTTCGTTTAGATACTCTTTTTCACAACTGTCACTCCAAGCAAACCCCTAAGCCCAGGGAGGGATTTTAAAAGATTTATCTTCAAAGGGAGAAAATATCAGGACATCGAAAGAGCCACATACCACGAAAAATGCCTTTATTACTTAACGTTACACAAGTAGCTATCCTTGTTATCAAACCCCTTTGAAAAAACTTAGTCACCATTTTGCTCTGCGAGGATTGACCCTTATAAGAAAAACCAGAAGAGCCTGCCATTTCCCTCTTTCGTCTAAAGCAATACGCCTGCACATGGCCAAATCTGTTGCAATAAAAGCAACGGACTCCACTGTAAGGGGCTGTCCCCGCCTTTCTTTCTCCTCCAGGATTCTGTCTGGTCTGTCTGCGCCGGTTGTTCTTTTCCACTTTAGCTACTACGTCTAAAACTTTCTCCTGATCTTTGTCCCCAAGCAGAGGGAGGAGAAAATTGCGGAACTGTTCGTTGGGCTCGTTGATCTTTCCACGCAAGGTCTCAAAGGCAAATTTGTAAAAACCCGCCTTTTCGTGCTTGGTGTCCTGGGCCGCGTTCTTTAACGCTTCTAGAAGATCCAAACTTTCAAACTTATTAAATTCTGGAACGGGACGTGAAGCCATGTGGCGAATTTTATCCAGAAGATTGTCAACCGATGACGCTGTAAAAGCGTCTAAGGACTTCTTCAGCTCATCATACCTCAGTTGTAACACCTACAAAAAACAAAGAAGCAAGCCAACTATCAAGCCAAGCCTCCTCATGCATAGATTCCGGTCACAACATCACACAAAAATCATTACTATAATGTAAATAAGACACGCATCCAATCACAAAATATCACACGCTATAAAACCGTAATATCTATATAAACAGACATAATATAACAGGGAATTCCACGCCTCGCTTGCCATAACATTTCACATAAAATGAGCCTCAATAACGAAAAACTCGTTTAAAAAGCCGCAACAAGACGCACAAAGGCAAATGATACACTTCACCCGCCATGACACCCACAAAGCCACACCCTAAGTACGAAAGGCACAAGCTTCACTAATTTGAACCTTTTCCCAGCGATAGCCAACAAATGAACTTATCTAACCAGTCTTAACACTAGTCATAACAATGAATTAGAGCAGTGACTCGCTAAAAGTGGACACCGCAAAGCCAAAACAAGTAAATCACACGCTCCACTAGCCCGAAGTTTCGCGATCATGACCGTCAAACAGACGGCTGGCTGAAAGAGACACTCTAAACAATAACAACAAAAGCAATCACAAGCCTCAATGACCAGAAAAACAAACAAAAGCAAAATCATTATTCAGACAAATCAACAGCTCCACTAACCAAAACAATTTTATAACGCGATCATCAATCAATCTTTAAAAGAATCGCTTCATGACAACAAAAGGCAAAAAACAAGCCTCACTGACCAAAAACATTGCTCAGACAAAAAACAGCAGACAAAGCAGGCTTCACTGGTCAGAACATTCTCACAATCACGATCATCAGTCAGAAAAAATTGTCTGAAAGAATCACTTCAAGACAACAAAAGGCATAAAACGAGCCTCACTGACCAGAGCATTCTCAATGCCATGAGCATAAATCAAACAATTACACGCAGGCAAACACAAGCCTCACAGGTCAGAAAAAATTCTCAAAATCACGATCATCGATCAAAACATTCTGAAAGAATCACTTCGCGACAACAAAGACATGGAACATGCCTCACTGACCAGAACATTCCACTGCTCTCAACATCACATGCCTTTCTGGCCATAACATTCTGGCCACATCCAACAATCGGTCATGGCACTGAAACAATCACTAACCGACAACAGTAGGCCAATAACACGCCCTAATGGCCAAAACATTCACAGTCGAGGAAATGAATCAGAAAACATAACACATCCTTTCGGGCATATTTAACATTCCCCCGAACATAATAATCAAAAGCTAATCAAGTGGGTAATCAACACGCTAAAAGAACCATTTCAAAACAATTTAGAGCTAGGTTGGTAAACGAAAAAACACCTACAATTTCATAAATAGGCACACAAGATGCCAAACAAACGATGCATAAACTACCGCGCCCAACCACATGGAAAACATCAAAGGAACCATTCCCCAAAGGGCATACTTCGAAAAACCACGAAACCAGGTTAGCTGACATAATAATGTCAAAGCCGGCAAAGGTCCAACTTGTCCTGCCGCCGCCATTTGTCCAACTTGCCCTGCCGCCGCCATTTGTCCAACTTGTCCTGCCGCCGCCATTTGTCCAACTTGCCCCGCGGCCGGTCGAGGATCAAGCGCGTTAACTGCTGCACCAGCCTGGAGAAGGACAGGTCTTGCTCCGTCCTGTGGTATTTGAACTTCGCCCGCGGCCGGTTGAGGCATCCTGAGAAAATCTCTTTGCTGGAAATTCGTGAGACAGTAAAGAAAGAGTTCCACCTTCCTCGTTGGCGCTGATCAGAGAATGAGCGAAGAGGGAGTGTTTCACAGCATTTATTATAACCCTCTGGGATTTAGCAATTCGTGCACATGCATATCCACGTGTATAACAAATGCTATTTTGAGGTTAACACTTCGCGCTTTGATTTTGAGTGTTGTGAATAGTTGCAAGGGAAATCGTGCTGTAGTCCAGATTCACCTGGGAAGCCCGCCAGAAGGTGAAATGAATTTTTTTCGACTAATTCGCCTGAGTTTGGGTCTAGTCGTTCGGTAATGGACTGTAGGAATCTTCTTTTGAGTGGAAATTGTCGAGAAATTGTGAAGTTTGCAAGATTCTTGGAGTTTGCTTACGTCACAATTTGTCACACAATCTTATCAATGTCGCGCGACTAACAGTAGCAGGCGAAACTAGAAATTTAAAAAATCCTTTGCGCCTTAGACCCTGTACACTTTATGACAATTTATGGAAAGTGGTTAACAGTTTCATCTGGCAATTGTGAAAACAAAGTGCGAGCGTGACGGGGCGCATTGGCGTTCACCCAAAATATATAGAGGATATTACACGGCTGCGCGAAGATATGAATTTTATTTTCGAATGGGAAAATATTGTCTTTTACCACGAGAAAATAAAATTCATATATTCAAGCCACCGTGTAATTTTCTTTTTATTATATAGACAAGAGTATTTTTGCACAAACAACAGTGTAAGAGCGGGAAATGACGTCATCGATATCCTCACCAGCGGAGAATATGGAAAATACGCCACTCGAGTCCCGAATGTAGTTTCGTGTGAACTTTACGAGTGGTCTATTTTCTCATAAAGAGAAATGCGTCACAACGCACGGTACAAAGTCAAATATGAATTAAAATCGTTTCAAATATAGTATTGTAGGAAACGTGTGTTGTTCTCAAAAGCAGTCGAGAGAGAAAACGTTTTTATACTTAGGACTGGTTACGTAAAATAAATAAATCATTAAATAAATATTCATTCCAACGCCGAGTAATCACTGGACTGAGGAGCACTACCAAACTAAGACATCCTCAGTGCCACTTCAAATATTGGACGAGGTGGGGGTGTTGAAAAAGATATTCTTCTTCTTCTTCTTTTTCTTTTATAGTAATAAATAAATCATTTGAAGATTGTAGGTGGAAGCGAAACAAAACCAGCCGTAGAAAAAACTGAAAAGTCAACGATTAGACGAGCCAACAATTGGATAGTTGTGGCTTAAAGTTTACTCAATCCGGAAATGACAATAAATGACAAACCAGACGCTTTTTTGACAAGTTTGACCAGAGTACGTTTTCTAGTAAACGCAATGACATTTTTCTAACCTGACAAGTACCGCAGATAGAACACAATGTACGACATTGTAGATATGTATAACCGCATGCGGGTTAAATGTATGGAAACGGAATCTACACTGACAATGGGGACCCTAAGCAAAGGCCTTTCCCGACATCTACATGACACAGTTTTTAGCAAGGTTTCGTTAGTGCAGTAGGCTGTCGACATAGCATGCTTTCTATGGTCGTGAAGAAAGCGTAATTCAACCCGAAGGATCTGATCCTGATCAGAGCAAATCTCTATAGGTCCTGTAGTTCAAGGGCTTAGTGTCAGAAATTACTTAGGTTCCAAAACTCATTTACACTGCAGACAGTTCTCTACTTGAAACAAGAACATTCTCCTACCATGTTTCTTGGCTTATTTAAGAAAGAGTTCTTCACTTCTCTGGTTTTGTAGGGAAGTTAAAAATGCGAACACATGGCCTTAAGCATGGTGACGTTGAATTTAGAAAACGTGTTGAGCCTCCTCGGCAGACTTGCTCGCACACGTCATAACTATCAAAAGTTATTGGGTGGCTGAGTCCCACCTGGCTTACAACCTCATCTATAGTTTTCTGCCTTTCCTTCTCATCTAGGTAAATTAATCCATCTTCCCGGAGGCTTTCATCATCTTTATCAAATTCATGTAATACTCATATATAGTCTTCGGCTTGATGTCAATCTTGAAAAACACGTCAGTTACACCTGAGCCTTTGTCAGCCATTCACTTCTCAGTCTCAAATCTTCTCCCTCCAACTGTTTCTCTGGCCTTTCTCATGTCCGCTGCCACCTGTACTAAATCAGCTTTTCGGAGTCTTTCCCCGCCAATATCAAATCGCGTTGTAGGGTTCTCTTTTACCCTCTTAGTCCAAAAAACTCGATCCTCCCCCTCTCGGTTTCTGAAGTGCCCAGCCCATGTCGCACAATTCGTTGAGTGTTACTTCATGAACACTTTCCAATTCTGTTCCCCCCTGGGGGGGGGGGCACTTCCTATGGTGGAGTATACGGGGAGGCTCCGCCCGAAAGGGGTGACTTTTTTGAGCCTGCAGCACAGTGAAAGGTTGGAAAGATCGTTATCTTAGTATATTAAGTATATTAAGTATATTAAGACCAGCTCCGCTTAACTATCACCTAGGCCGGGAAATAGCCAAAAATGGAATTTCGTCAAACTTGGCCAGAATGATGCCCTTGGGGCACTAGTTACAAAAATATTAGTATAAGCTTGATTGGGCAATCATTGATTTTTTAAGGCGATTTTTTCTTCTCGATGCTTAAAACCTGCCAAAATCGGGCTAAAATGAGAGGCATATTCAGAGCACCGTACTTCCGTAAATGAAAGTTGACAACAAAAACTAATTGTACCTCGTATTTGTACTTTATATCCTGTATACTTGGAGGTGGCTAGATCGCGATTTGATAAGAAAACAAATCTTTCACGAGATTTTGAAAACTGATTACTCGCCACAGCCCGCAAAGGGCCAAAATTTAGTCTATATTCAACTGCTCAAAATGCCTTCTGGTACATAGATTTCGCCAAAAAGGCTTATTTAGTCTGAAAGAGCAATCTTTCTTCTTCAAATACGTGAAATAAAATTTTTTGGGTAAATAAAATCGTGAGCGCTAAGGCAGCGAAGTAAATACAGCAATATGTCTTCAAAAATTGACCTCTGACCCCAGTGTAGGGAACCGATAATTCCCAGAGTCGGCAAACTTTTCGTTATTTTCAAACATTCTTCTAGAGATATCGGTCCAAGATAGGTCTAGGTAAAAACTATTTTGAAGTTCTAAATCTTGCAGAAGCTATGAAGCGGTTAAAAATCACATTTTCACCTTATAAATCACTTTGTTTCCTGAGAACTGAACGTTAACAAATTCCAGTGAAATTTGTGAGTGCGTGGACTATACATTAACGGCGCGGAGACGATACTCACCTGGATATTTGTTGGTTCGTCAGTCAATGCAGCTTGATAGAGCAGAGCCATTTCCTTGGAATGACTTTTAAAGGAGGAACGGAGTCAAGATTTTGCAAACTCAGGAGTACGAACGTTGTTAAATTTAATTGCGTTCACGTGTCTACTGTCTGCATTGTTGCGTTGTAGAGCAAAAGAACTGCCACGTTTGAACCACAGCGGACCCAAAACTCTCTAAAAAAAATGCTAACTTGGAAATCTTGCATTTATTGACTCCCTTTATAACACTTAGAATAACAGAATAACCTGCAAATTGAGGGAATAATTTCCGCAAGCCTATTTCCACAGATGCACAAGTAGACATGATATCAGTAGCGCATGAAAGCGACACCGTGGGAGCCGCAAACTCCGATTGGCTCCCTTCAATTAAACCAACATTGAGTCCAGTTAAACTTTAGTTTCAGGAATCAGTTTACGCTTTTTCAAAACTACGCTGCATTCGAAATCAAGGTGTTTTCCGAGCACAAAAGTCCACAAACTAAAATAAACTGAAAATGAATGACGTGAGATAAAGCCATGGGAAAAATTGATCATTAGTTGTTTCATTCAGACCAAATGGATCGTGCTTTCGTACTTCACTTGGATTTCATTTTTTTTTTCGGTTGTCGTTTTTTGGTTGTTGTTGTTGTTGTTGTGGTTGTTTTATTCCGCTATTTCTCTTTTTCAATTTTTTTGGTCACTTGCACCCCGCAAGTACACGCCACTCACATAGAACTATTGACAGGTGTCAGCGGTAGACTTTATACCAGTTTTCCCACTAAATGTTCATTTCAGTAGCGAGAGAAGATTGTTATAAAAGAGAGAAGAAAATTTGTTCAAATCATATTGGCATCAGTCCCTGGAGTTTTTCCTTTTTTTCCCCATTTTTTTGCGGTACTTTGGCGTCCTGTGGATACTCGAAATATGTTGGCGGTGATTGAGGTGCACGTCCGGAAAGCCCAGCTAGCGATCAGTGTGTTAGAATTGCCGAATGCAGCATGCAGCTTTTCAGAATCTGCACCGAGTTCAAAAAGACTTTTTGCTTTTGCTGGCGCGTGCAGGTAAATTATATTGACTATATTCGGATAGACCTGTAAGAGTTGGAGGACCAACCGGAAAAAATTGTTGAAGTCCCAATTCATGGATTGCTCACCGAAAACCTAATGTGAAGGGTGAGGGTGGAAAAACACTTAAACAATCCCATCGTCTCTACCAGGCTACTGGAATCGTTATCCCGGTTAGTTCAAGTAAGTTGTTGGGCATCTTGAGGGAGATAGCTATACATTAACCACACCCCATTACTGACTCGGGCCTCTACTACCTTTCAGTTTACTCCAGACTTGAATGAGGCAATGCCATTGTTTTGTATCCGACCCGGCTCTTCTCGCCTTTTCCTACTGTTTTCTTCCATTATTCGCCCATCTACGATATATTGTGGTCTTTGCTAGCGACTTCCAAAAACATCTAATAAAATAGTGATAAATTCTTTCAAAGTCATATGTCCGCAATGTCGTAAAAGACTCAACGAGACCCCTAACGTTAAGGATTCTCCAAAAAACAGTAGCAGGTGTGTCTCTACCCCCAACCGGAAGCTGTGGCAGTTGTGTCTATGCTCCAACCGGAAGTGGTGGAAGCTGTGTCTATGCCCCTACCGGAAATGGTGGCAGCCGTGTCCATGCCCCAACCGGAAGCCGCTGCGGCATGCCTTTCTGAGCTGGATAAGGTAATGCCAAGCCTACGAGACCTGAGAACGGTAGTGGCACATATTCGCAGTTTGTGATATGTACTAATATGTGTATTCCTGGTATAGTCAATCGATACAAATCGAAACGAAAAAAACCGAAGAAGCACTGATTGTGCATCATTTTTAAGGGAAAACATTAGAAAACAATAAAAATTTTGGAGTTGACAAACGATATTATAAATAATGTAGACATAAACGTTAAGTTAACAATATCAGTTCTATTTCTAGCAAACCGGTTATTCAGACAAATAAGGGTGTGGGCAGGGCCTTACTTTCTCAAGCATCCTGGTAGATACACACAATCTAGTACATAGTAGTCAGTGAAGGCAAGGAGCTACACGGCAGTAGTGGAGAGAACTGATCAAAATTTGTTTCTGTTGCGTCTCTAGCATTACATATTTGTAGTTGCATCGTACGGTTTTATCGATTGATCGACTGTCGACAAACTGATGTAGACAATTTTTTATCGATTGACTACGACAGGTAATATAAGGTTATTCAAGCAAGACCTAACGAGCTCATGCTGTTGTATCTCCATGTTTTAGGAAGCAAACCCTGATGATAGTAGCGCCTTATCGGCCATATATGCAGGAATGATGGAGTTGACATTAGAAGATGATAGCCTGTTCGTTCCCGAAGAAAGCAGTGGAAGCAGTGGTAGCGATCAAAAATCATCAGACGCAGCAACCGAAGAGCCCAGTGAACAGTACTTGCGGAGAAAGCACCTCAACAGATTTCTTGAAAGTTGTAACGTCGAGAAAGTAACGCCACCCAGGAAGAGATGGGAAGAGGCGGGAGCGCGCACGCGTAAAAACCACGTGAAAAAGGCTAAAGATATCATTATAGCGGCTTTGGATGTGATGTGAACCTGGTGATGCGGCACTTTTGTGGGATGCAATTCAGACGTCAAGGCCTGTGGACAAACAGCTTGGTTCCGGAGAAGGTGCCGACCACAGGTTTCTTGATGCTTTGGCCGAAACATACAGAAATGCATCCTCCTGGGACACAAGAAGACAAGTATTGTCCATAATGGCTGATTTATCCCATGCGCTATGTCAAAAATGCTGACGGTAACCGGCTTTTTACCCGAAGTAGATTCCTAACTACACAACAAGTACAGTCCTACTTTTCAATGCAAGCTGGCAAACTACGTCATCAACATGCGGAATATGACAGTGGTGATCACGAGGCTGCTGTCGAGCAAAAACAGTATTGGGAAACACGCGCACAAATACTTCAAGAGGTTCAGCGGCAGCACCCTGTTACCTATGACAATTTTAACTTATGCGCCATGTATCATGCGAACAAGCTGAATCAGCTCAGTGTTTCCATGTTAAAGTGTATTTGCGAATACTTAGAACCTTGCTACTTGTATTCTTTGTGTTTACACTGCTAGTGATATAACAGACTGTGAAGAGTGCACGGTGTTCTTATTATTTTTCTAAGCCTAGATAGATTTTGTCATTCTCACGGTTTCGTTCAAATATGAAGAATGCTACTTTCGGCGCAAGTATTGGGCAAGTATCGGTTAATTGTACGCCCATTCACCTCCCCCTCCCCGCCATCCCTAGAATTAAGTGAAATACAGAAGAAGCAGCTATAATGTACAGATGCCTATCTCTGTACTACATTTTCAATAAAGTGTCCTAGTTTGGAAGTGTGCCTGAGAACGTCCGCCACTTATTAGTCATCTTTCTCTGGATAAGCCCGAAACGTCGTCTGTTGGACCGTGAAATAATACCGAGATGGCAATTGGTTTTTACTTCCTAGTTTATTTACTAAACAGAAAACTGGGTGTCCTGTGGAAACTTGGCAGTTGTTGCCAAAATGTAAACAGTCGGTCGTCTCGTGAAAATTTTCACGTTCCAGCTAAAGGTGGAAAATCTTGACTTAGTTCCTTCTGGAAGTCATTCCAAGCAAACAAAAAAACCAAAAAAAAATCTAAAAAAACAAAACTAGATGAACCGGTGAACTTACAAATATTCAGGTAAGTATTGTTTTGGTTAATCATTTCACGGCTCGCAAATTCCAATGAAATTTGTCAACGTTCAGTTCTAAGCAAACGAAGTGATTTTAACCGCTTTGTAGCCTCTTTCAAATTTAAAAATACAACATAGTTTTTACCTAGACCAATTTCGGACCGACATCTCTAGAAGAAAGTTTGAAAATAACGAAAAGTTTGCCACCTTTTGCAATTGTCGCTTTCCTTACACTGGGGTCAGAGGTCAATTATTGAAGACATATTGCTGTATTTCCTACGCTGCCTTAGCGCTCACGATTTTATTTACCCAAAAATTTTATTTCATGTATTTGAAGAAGAACGATTGCTCTTTTAGACTAAATAAACCTTTTTGGCGAAATCCATGTACCAGAAGGCATTTTGAGCAGTTGAAAATAGGCAAAATTTTGGCCCTTTGCGGGCTATCGCGAGAAATCAGTTTTCAAAATCTCGTGAAATAGTTGTTTTCTTATCAAACCGTGACGTAACCACCTCCAAGTATACAGGATATAAAGTACAAATACGAGGTACAATTAGTTTTTGTTGTCAACCTTCATTTACGGAAGTACGGTGCTCTGAATATGCCTCTCATTTTAGCCCGATTTTGGCAGGTTTTAAGCATCCAGAAGAAAAATCGCTTTAAAAAATCAGTGATTGCCCAATCGAGCTTATACTAATATTTTTGTAACTAGTGCTCCAAGGGCATCATTCTGGCCAAGTTTGACGAAATTCCATTTTTGGCTATTTCCCGGCCTAGGTGATAGTTACGCGGAGCTGGTCTTAATAAGGGTCACCAAAGTGCGCTGCTAAGTAAAAGAGACAGAAGCTGAAGTTAAGTATAAACAACACGAAACGCACGAAAGTTGAGGGCCTTTAGTAACCGACCCAGGGAGACTGAAAGCCCAGACAATAGGACATTCTTACTATAGGTTATGAAAGGGTTGCCATTTGGCTAAAAAACTCGTATATTTTAATAAGGGTAAGGGTTTGAGCCTAGGGGCAGAGCCCCCCCCCGTATAAAACGTTACTGCTGATAGTTTGGATTCTAGTGCCAGTTATGAAAACGTGGATGCCCAGTCACGTCTCAGTCATACAAACCTTCTGATTTTGCTGTTTTGTCGTGCTGCCCAAAGTGAATGTGGTCTTCAAGTCCCTCTGATGTGGAGAACTCACAGAAACGTCCTGGCTCCTGGCATTCAAACAGAGCGTCTTGATTGGAACCTTCAGGATCTTTGCGACTCGGTTTTATTGTCCTGGCCAATGTGGTGAAGAACTAACGCTCGTCAACTTGCTTTCACAATGTAGAAAAATGTCATTGCGTTTATTAGAAAACGCAGTCTGGTCAAACAAGTCACGTATTGATGAAGATATCAAGAGAGCGTCTAGCTTTTCATATTTCTGGATTGAATAAATGTTCAGCCACACCCATGCAATTGTTTGCTCGGAGTCGTTGATTTTTGTTATATGCTCTCTTTCAACACCCCCAGCCCGCCCAATATTTGAAGCGGCGCTGAGGATGTCTTAGTTTGGTAGTCGTCCCCAGTCCGGTGATTACTCGGCGTTGGAATAAATATTTATTTAACGATTGATTTACTTTACGTAACTAGTCCTAAGTATAGAAACGTTTTCTCTCTCAACTGCTTTTGAGAACAACTCACGTTTCCTACGATATTTAAGCCGATTTTAATTCATATTTGACTTTGTACCGTGCGTTGTGAATCATTTCTCTTTATGATATAGACAACATGGTTTTAGTGGAAAATAGACCACTCGCAAATTTCACACGAAACTACATCCGGGACTCGAGTGGCGTATTTTCCATATTCTCCGCTGACGAGGATATCGATGACGTCATTTCCCTCTCTTACACTGTTGTTTGTGCAAAAATACTCTTGTCTATATAATAAAAAGAAAATTACACGGTGGCTTGAATATATGAATTTTATTTTCTCGTGGTAAAAGACAATATTTTCCCATTCGAAAATAAAATTCATATCTTCGCGCAGCCGTGTAATATCCTCTATATATTTTGGGTGAACGCCAATGCGCCCCGTCACGCTCGCACTTTGTTTTCACAATTGCCAGATGAAACTGTTAACCACTTTCCATAAATTGTCATAAAGTGTACAGGCTCTAAGGCGCAAAGGATTTTTTAAATTTCTAGTTTCGCCTGCTACTGCTAGTCGCGCGACATTGATAAGATTGTGTGACAAATTGTGACGTAAGCAAACTCCAAGAATCTTGTCGGGGTCGTCCCGTCTTCTGAGTTCAGTTATTCAAATTACTGCGAACTTCACAATTTCTCGACAATTTCTACTCAAAAGAAAATTCCTACAGTCCATTACCGAACGACTAGACCCAAACTCAGGCGACTTAGTCGAAAAAAAAATTCATTTCACCTTCTGGCGGGCTTCCCAGGTGAGTCTGGACTACAGCACGATTTTCCTTGCAACTTTTCAAATTATATTTTTCTGCCTCGACCGCGTCCAAGTTGCAAGAGGTGTTGAACAGTCTAAATTCATTGTAAGAGTTCAACTACATAACTTCTATTCTTTTTCTAGGGATCTTGAAAATGTTTTGTATTCCTTACCGGAGCAGAAATTTGGATCAACCACGGTACCCGACGTTGTTTACTTTGTGGAGCCTCACCCGCCATGAATATTTATCAACTTAACGCAACTTTCATCCCGTTCTGGATCAATACTGGATGTACGAGCATTAAAGGAAGCTATAGACATTTATTTTGGTGGACAGCAATGGAATAGCATCCCCTAAAATTGTATTTTTGCCAAGTTCTAGGGTTATGTAAGTGACCTTTGACACGAGCGATATTTATGTTAACACGCTGTCAATGTCGGAGTTCCTGTTTTCGCTTGCGATCCAGGGAGATACCTGCACGTTTGAGCTTACAAATTGATCAAATAAGGTAAGAACTTTGCTGTGATGTTGTTTTTTAACCCAATTTAGGCCGCAAACGATGCGAAATTGTTTCTTGTATTTGGCCTATTTTTGGGATCTCATTATAGGCTTCGGAGTAGGTTATCTTTAACTTTACCTGGCGTGCTCAAAAATTTATCAACTTTTTCCACATTTTGTCTGTGACCTTGGTCGATCTACCTGAGTTACAAAGTCAAAGCAAAATTTTGTAGGCTGCATTTACTTGGCCGTAGCGGGCCTCTCAAAACCCATAAATGTCAGCCTTTGGATCACCTCCGGAAACCTCTTTGCGGGCAAAATTGGTTTTCGGCTTGTAGTAAAGCAAAAATGAAGAATTGGAAAATAGACAAAGTGGTTTTGATACATGTGTACCGAACCCATTTCACAAACAAAAAATAACGGAAAACTTTTTTTGGTCGCGAAATCGAGTGGACCGCTCTTAGCAAGAATGCCACTTAAGCTTCGACGGTAGCAACGCGTTGTTCCTCTCATCTTGAAAGTGATGATTCTGCTGACACTCCCTGCAGACATGCAGTTAAGAACAGTTCCTTCCTCTTGCACTCCCCATGTTGAGCATTGTTGTAGCTCAAACAAAGATATGCTTTTGAAGAATAGGCATCCACTCGTGAAATCATTCCTTGCACGTCTTCAGTGATCAGACGACTGCCTTTCCTTTTACGAAACTAAGATTCAACGCTGTTAAATTGACGGGGGAATTAAAGGGACACTATCACGATAATGCGCACGCGTGAACGTCAGCTGTTATCTTTCAAAAAAACAATAGAATTGTCACATTGAGGCGACAAGATTACCCCGCGGCCCACGCGGTGATCCGCTGTTTACATACTAAGAAGTCCTCTGGTTACGAAAGTCCGACGTGATGTTTTGCCAAAGAAATCTCTAGCTTTCACTGCAATTAAATCCGAAAATCTCCGTTGATTTATATTTTGTGTTTCGCATCACGGAGTGCGATCTATAGACCCTTTTCGTCAAGAAATTTAAGTTGTAGCTTCCTTGGAGCTATAAAACGCGAGCAAATAGACGCGAGCCATCAGCAGCTCGGAAATTCGCGGATAGGATTCTGTTTCCTAAAATTTTCTGCGGCCTAAATATTCAGCTAAAAAATCCAAACAGATCAATCCGTATTAGCTTTCACAAATATGCCTTTATAAACCTCTCAGTGAAGCAATCTTAGAAAGCAGGAAATGATATTTCAAGTATTTTGCTAAAATTTTCTCGTTGGGTGCCCCTGATTATACACAAAGATTTAACAGAGCTTGATGCGAAACACAAAATCCTGCAACAGAATTAAAAACAATAAGCCGAGCCCTGCGTTACAAACATCAGCAGGGAAACTCGTCACGCTGCAGTGAATATTTCAGGTCCTTCATTGTCGAAAATATAAACATGAGAGGCGGAAAAACCCGTAAATTTCCTAAATGAGCCAAACTCAACGTACCTATTATGCAAGAGCGGCATAAAAACCACATTAAGTCGCTTAACAAACGATCAGAAGTCAAACCAACGGAGAATAACAAACGACGAAAGCCACAAGAATCCACCAATTATGACCTCGATACGACCTCGAGAATGTGACGCCTAAGTTGTAGCGGCTCAATTCAGTCAACATTTAAAAATCCTCCGTCCTAAACCTGCTACAAAAAACAAGAAGCAAAATGGGTCAAAAGACCAAGAAAAGGCACGGCGTACAAGTACAAGTAGAAGTCTTGCAGCGTGCAGGCCCTCCAACCCATCAGTTTATGGCTGTGTCGGTCGAATACAGACACCACTGATCCCTTCAGTCGTTTCCATGTCTCATGGATTGCTTTCTTTATATATATTCTGGTATGCTGCTGATTCCATTTCTTCTTATTCCTTTCACGATTTTCTGAGCTTTTATGGAGGCTGCCGGGAGAAAGAAGCCTTCGACCGGCGCCATAGCGCTTCCCTCCTCTTTTGAACCACCACGAATGTTCTCACAAACTAAAAGCATATTGAGGACGGTGTTTACGTTGCCGCTTGCGACTTTCAAACCATAGTTTTGAAGAATGGCGATTGTGTGAGGTTTTTCAAAGGCGCTTTTGTGTCGTAGGCCGTAATCCTCATCATCTTCGCACCTTTTCTTGATAAAACCCTTGCAAATGTGTACTTTGCCGCCAGACAGATCTCTTGTACAGCATCTGTTGTTATAGTCCAAACACACTTGGGGCATCGACAGCTGTAAGACTTTGAGAAGCTCTCCTGTGTTAAACCGTCCAACCTTAGTTTAGACATCAACTTTCGATCTTCGTCACACCGAAAACTGTGACGAAGTGATAAAATCCCTGGACACATGGGAATCTTTTTTGGAACATGTCTGATTGAAACACAACCGCGCCATTCGACAAAACACACTAACCTCTAAGATTGTGCCTTCCTTTTCTATGAGCAAAAAGCTATCTCTCCTTGCTCGAAAACACCCTGCAATGCTATCACATCCATCAAAGAACAAATTCTGTCGCTTGGAAATTGCATCCAAGGACACGGAGCTATTATACTCTTTCAAAATGGAGTCAAAGACAGCCTTCTTTGAGCGAGTGCATTTTTTCTGATCTTCAACAGAGCTACAAGAACTGGAAATAGATAACTTTTGTTGGCGTTCCACTTTTACATCTGTTGGGAGTGGCAAGCTGTGCATCTCCTTGCCATTAAAGGATTCTTTCTTACCACAGTCACTGTCCATCACCCATTTCTCCACAAAACCTTTACTGGCATCGGCTCTGGGTAAACCACAAAGAACCAACGTCTCTGGCGCTCTCTCATTCGAATCATTAGACAGGCTCTCGGAAACTGGAGCAGTTTTCTTTACTGAGTCGACGCCCTTTAATTCACTCAATGAAGCCAAATTCTTCTGCTGTGGTTCTTCGTATGTCTACGCCCAATCTAAATCTTTACTCATCTTAACTTTCGCTTTTACGGTAGAACCCGAGCAATGTTCGGTCTTCTTAGTTTCCTGCCAACCTCCCTTCGCACTATTTCCGTCCAGTTTATTTGCTGAGCCCTTTATATTACATGACGCCTCTAAGCTTTTCTGCTGTGGACCACTGTGCCTGTGGTGACCCTCGCGATTTCCTTCCACCTTCTCCTTATTCGTGCCTTTGACAACACCGTTACTGCTTTGTGCGGTCAACTTAAATTTCTGTTGGTTTCTTTTCGCAGCGTTTATGTCATCCAGTTCCTCTACATTGTTAGTGGTCTTGGAACCGTTGTTTGCAGATTTGTTTTCATCAGGAGATGAGTTCGACCAGGTTTGGGTTTCCCCAACGTTGATATTCGGCAGAAACTGAAGGCTGTTCTCAGAAGGTGGTCACATTGAACTTTTTTGCCAAATTGTTGAGAAGATCAGGTGGCTTGCAGAGCACTCAAGCATGTTAAGGCATGGCTTGGGCTTGAAATATTACAAAAACGAAAAAAAAATCATTGTAGCTCACAGAATCGATTAATTGCCACCAAACTTGGCAAGCAAACAAAACTCGTTTGCCTTAACTTATTTCTGTTGACGGAACCTCAATTTGTTAACCACGTGACCTGTGACATCAGGTTTAATTGCTCGATAGAAAACTTAAAATGGGGTGACGAGATGACCCACAAACTATACAAGTAAAAGCATTTTTATACGCAGGTCTTCGTACTCTTTAGAGTTCTGGCCGGAATGGTTGATTACGTAAACTTAAAAGTATGATTTTTTAACAAAAATCGCCGATGTTTACAAATGTTGTCAATTAGCTTCGAAATAAAACTTTATTTTAACATGCAGTTCACCATTCCGGCCAGAAAACGTTAGAAGAACTTTAAAAGTTTGAGGTTTGCCGTTTACTTTGGTTGGCCTTGATAAATTCGGCACCCCGTTTGCCCTCAAAGTAGCGCATATACAAGAAATAGAAAAACGGGCGCCATTTTGGGACGAACGTTCGTCGGCCAGGAGCCTGGCAACTAAACAGATAGGTAGATACCACTGAAAAATAGACTGGCGGCTCTCCTTTCAGCATCTGACCAATACGAACATCGCATTGAAAGGTAAACAAAGATGGCGGACGAAAGAGATGATTAGGACTCAAAGACGAATGTCGTTTGTAGTCATATTAGAACTACTTTTGCCGAGGTAAAAGCGTGTAAACAACTCAAAGCGCTTCAATAAATTCACCAAGCGTATTCTGGAAATGCTGTATATTAGATATTTGTAATGCAAAGCAAATCTTCTGCGAACATTTTTCAGCCACGAAACGCTGGATAATCTTCTTAATGTTATGTCTTCTTCAGTCAGGAAGGTTTATATAAGGCACGTAACTACAATGGAATGAGCTTCAGTTGAAATTCGAGACCATGCGCATGCGAAATACTTCAGATTTTGGCGGATTGGCGCGCAGTTTCAAAATGACGGCGAGAGTTTGCTGTGGGTTTGCTAGGGTCTTCATTTGGGAGACAAAAACAACCGCTTTTAAGAACATTATCCGAGCTTCTGATGAAACACAGAGCCAGTTTAATAGGCGCATTCTAGATGAAATATTTCACCTCTACATTGAGCAGTTTAAAGACTACAAACCACTGTTACTCGACAGAGGTAAATATAAACTTCAGTGATATGGCATTTCATTCACTTTTGTCAATGTTTAATGGATAAATTTTAACATAAGTTACGGTAAAAAATTACAACAACAGTTGCATTTCTGAAGAGCTACAAAATCATTGATGACAAAATATCGCAGTGGAGAAAGCAGCGGACAAGCGGGCCTATCTTGCACAGTTTTCCTCTGCAAAATGGTCCAAAACAACACCACCCAGACGAAATCTGCACAGCATTCAAAACTGCAAGTGCTGCAAACGTTTTCATGCATCTTTCAGTGAAACATTCCCTGAAAGCAAACAAAACAAAACTAAACCTAAGGGCCCTTTAACTGAAATTAAAAAAACAGATCAGCAAACCATGTCCCCAAAAAGGCTCAAGCAACCAAAGGAGAACTCAAAGCTGTTTGTTGGAGAATGATCTTTTCAACATATGAAAAGACATGCAAGGAAAATCTGGGCAAGTCATTTAGTGAGGTACTTCTAGCTTTACCACAGCTAAACCTCCAAAAGAAACAAAGCCCAAATGAAAGAAAAAAAAACAGCGTTTGGAAAAACAACGTGAATTCAAAACCCACGTTGAAGCTGTGTGGAAAGAAAATGATGTTGACTCTCATTTAGCTCAGAGAGCATCCTTGACTTCGAGAGAAAAACAAAGAATTTATCAATCTTTCGAAACGGTACAACAAGCCAAAACGAGACTAGAAAAAACCCCACCTGGAATGAGGAGCGTTCTCACATCCCTAAAGAAGTCATAGGGAATACTGAACAGCTTTTGGAAGATGTGAAGAACTGGCCTCATGAACCTGTCTGCTGGTCTGCAAAGGCAAAAGAGTATCAAATCAGAGGACATACCAGTGATACCACCCCACCTAATGGAGGGCAAATAATAAGAATTCTTACAGTCAAATGGAATAGACACAACCCCCTTCGAGCCGGCCAGTAGAGGTATAATTATAATTATCACTCATGCATGAACAAAAATAAATTATTGTTGTAAATACAAATAACAATCAAAATTCAAGGAGACACATTTGCAGTGCAGTTCAATTTGCAGTCCCGTTCAATTCCCTCACACAAAAGGAAATGATCAAATATAATGACAATGATATTATTCTAACCTTTTGTATGTGGACTGTAATTGAACTTTCGGTTATAGAATTCAGGGCAGTCATGGTTACTCTTTTATATCAGCCTGTCACTGGATATAAGGCTGATATGAAATAATATTATTGTTTGGCCTGCCTACTAGAGGAATATTATCACTATATTACACTCAGTTCTACTACTATTTATACCTCCTCTCTCCCCACCCCACCCCTGCCCCCCACAAAAAATAAAATCTGCAAATATAAGTATAAAACATAATTATAATGGTTCTTTTTAATTATTTGTTTACCAAGGGAAGTGCTGTGTGAGGAAAGCCTTAAAGAAACAAGTTGGTGGTGCAGTTTCTGTTCCTGTCCCTCGTACCAACCAAGGAATACGAGAAGATATAAAACAAAGAATTGCATCGGGGCAATTCAACCTTGGCATCCCTGTGCTAGACCACGAAAACACAAAGGTAGTTCTCACTTCAGAGGGAAAAATTGAAAAGAAAGTCTGTCAAGTTTCTGCCAGAAAATACCCGCTTAAAGAAGTCTGTGCACAAAGTGCAAAAATGCACAAAGATCTACTGAGATTGAGAACCGATCAAGAGTATAACAGCATGACACCAGAGCCGCTAAAGACAAGTCTACAGCTTCTCCATGAGTACAGTGGCAACATGAGCGATGACCAACTCCGCCAACATCTCAAGAAGTGTGAGAGAACCCGACACTGGCTCATATGGCATGACCATTCAAGTATAGCTATCTCAGGTTTTATGTTGTTTTTAGTGCGAGAACTGTTTGATCCTGCTGTTCATCTCACTAACCAGGAACAGAAGGAGAAACAAGGGGGGAAAGGAGTGGATGTATAGTCCGTAATAGAGGCCCCACACCTCTACATGCTAGGTGCTGCTGGAGAAGAGAGTCTCTAAAAGAGCTCAACTTCACTGAAGTTCAAGTGCCAGATAAAACTGAAACAGTGGAGCTTAAAGAAAAGATGCGATTTATGAATGGTGACAATCCAGCTGTAGAATTTGAAGATGGTACACAGAAGGGTGGGCATTTTGGTTGCTCCGGATATGGTGGAGACATAAGACGGGCTGGTGAGTATCACTACATGGCTCATCAAAAGTACCAAAACCTTGAAGAAAAGCAGAGCCTAGTGCTGAAAGGAAAGTTTGGAAAATCAGATGCTACTGGCCCCTTCAAATCCCTCAAAGTTGAAAACATCAGAGCAGAATTAAAATCAAGAGGAGTTGATGCACATGGCAACAAAAAGGAACTCCAAGATAGGCTGACTGATTTACTGAGAGGGACAAGCCGAGTACCTGCTTTGCTGTTTGGATCACAGAAACAGTCACTTGATGAGCTTAATCTACAAGATTATGAAGTCCTTTTCTTCGAACCTCTCCACACATGTCTCAATCACATAGCCAACATTCTCACAGAGTTGCCTCTACACATGACAGATGTTGATGCCCTGTTGCTGCTTAAAGAAATCGCAACCTTGGCCTTGAAGAAAGATAAACTGCGAGCAACTGACTACAAAGGAGCAATCTTAAAGGTGACCATTGCCCTATCCAAGAAGAATCTCCTCAACGAAGACGAGAAAGATATCCTTCTCCTTTTCTGTGAGATGATGGGCATTTATTATGAAAACGATGGGAAAAGAAGCCCCAGATCAGTGCTACACCTTTATAATATCTCATTTAGACATGGTCAAGCCATCCAGAAGCTGCTCACCCCACCAAAGGAATTAACCCTGCGAAAGCTGTGTGGTATTTATTATCATGGTGCTGTTGATCATGCGCCACTGCTGTACAGACTGGTCTGTCTCCGTTCCATCTGTGCTGAGCTCTTTGAGAGGTATTTTGACAGGATTGAGGACATCACCAGAAAGACCTGGAACAAGCACATAGAAGACCTTGTGCCAAATGCCTACCTGCACATTCAAGCTGAAGATGCAATGGCAGCAGAGACAAACAGTTTGACAACCCTTGCAAGCCAAGAAAAAGAAATCTCTTGTCTTGCAAAAGGTCTTCCCAAGCCAACCAACTCAGTTTTCTCAAAGGAACTCATGACAAAGAGATCCAGCCTATGGCAAGCACAGCTATCCAAGATCTGTGATTTTCTGAAACCTGGGGTTGAGATTTGGTGGAAGTGGAGAGAAGATGGTTCTATTGAATTTTTTGATGCACCAGATGAACCAGACAACAAAGCACAAGGCCCTCAACTTCATTCCTTCAGATCAAACAACATCAGCAAGATATGCCACTATTTGGAGAAAACCTGGAAGGAATGTGCTAGTCAGCCTGACCAGCTCCCACTTTACAAAATGAGGGATGAAGATGGCAAACTAATCTACCACTTGGAGTCTGAAGATCCAGTTCAGGATGAAACTGAACCAGAAAATCTCCCACTGATGCAAGATGCAGCAGCTGCACTGTATCCTGAACAGGAAGAAAACACAAGAAATGAAAGCGGCGATGAAACAACTGAGATCATTTTTGAAGATCCACAGGCAGAGCTTGAAATAGAAGAACACAACCCTATTGCAATAGATATGGATTTGCATTCAGATGAGCAGCCTGACGCTGAATCACCAGGAGATCATAACTCAAGCATACATCAAACAGTCATTTCTGAAAATGACTGCCAAATGGGGCCACCTAGCAAAGCTAGAAAAATAGAAATACCACCAAAAAAGGAAAGGAGATTCAGTCAAAGATTGCAAAGGTCTTAGAATTAATTTTAGGAAAGACACCAGAGGTCTCTGAGATTGATCGACTGAAGCAAAAAGTTGCATTAGCAGAAAGCCTTTGAGTCAGAGAGTGTGTTTATTCTCATCCGAAAGACAGAAAGAACAATTTTGGGACGCATTTGCTGAAAAGAAATTACTCTCGATGATAAAATAATAAATTCCTTTTTGAAGCCGTATAATATTTCTTGGTGATTGCAAGGAGAATTTAGATCTTGACGTCTTATTTAATTACGCTAAGAAAAACGTATTATTTTGTGTTTTTTGGCATCTGAAATCGACACTTTTACAGGAAAATGCTCAATTTAAGCTATACTTTAATTCTTTGGCAGGAAACATGAAGCACTATTATTCATCTGCAATAAAAATTCAAATGCGAAAACGTGTTTGTTGCCGAAGGATATTTATTATACAAGGACTTCAATGTATTTTAACCGGGGAATTATCTGCTCAGGTTATAAAAGAAGCAATAAACATGTTCGATTACCTTCCATGACAATTTTATTACGTTCATCAGGCTCCCTCACAAGCATCCAGCATTAAAAGTGATCTCGATCGCCGTCTAGCAGGCCGCGTCGATTTGCCAGCGCTCCACACAAAGAATCGGAAATCCAGCTTCTTGTCCGCCGAGTTTACATGAAATCCTCCACAAAACTGGTCAATACCGGAGCAATTGCAGAATACCCCGTATCTCTAGCTGCACGGTGCAGCCGGCTACTCGGCTACGCGTCTACGCAGTCGAAATTTATTCATAGCACTCGAAGTTTACTAGGAAAGTGGCTACGCGTCAACGCGTCTACGTAGTCGAAATTTATTCAAAGCCCTCGAAGTTTACTAGGAAAGTGGCTACGCGTCAACGCGTCTACGCAGTCGAAATTTATTCATAGCTCTCGAAGTTTACTAGGAAAGTGGCTACGCGTCTACGCAGTCGAAATTTATTCATAGCACTCGAAGTTTACTAGGAAAGTGGCTACGCGTCTACGCGTCTACGCAGTCGAAATTTATTCATAGCACTCGAAATTCACTCACGGTTCCCGAACGTTTGTCTATGCCATCAAGCAAATAAACAAACTGTATTCACAACATTCTATTCGTGTTTCAAGATTGTGACAAACTATGAAGACAAAACCGAGAACGGATATAGTAAACAACGACAAACTACAAAGTTAATAACACAGTGAATCAATAATTGTCAGAATCTTACCTTGTCCTGTTTCGTATAAACTATTCGAGGGTCTTTCGACCTTCGAACAAACGGCTTTTAGTTACTTTTAGTGTGCTTCCCTTACAAACAAATAAGAGCTAACTGCAAGCAAACCGGAGTGGAACTAACCGCAAGCAAACCAGAGTGAAGCTTACCGCAAGCAAACCGGGTGAAACTACTAACCGCAAGCAAACCGGAGTGGAACTGACCGCAAGCAAACTGGAGTGGAACTAACCGCAAAATATACCCGACAAAAATTTAGTCATCGATTAAAAAACACGTTTACGAGTCAGAAAATTATTCTTACTACTTTCGCTCCCAGTACTAGTGTTTTCCCGGACGGTCGGTGTAGCCATTTTCAGTGGCTACGCGGAACAGTTTCAGTTGCGGGGTATTCTGCAGTTTAGCCCCAATACCTTTCTCTTTATAAAAAAAAGTTTTAGACGGGCGGCCAACTAACTAAAAAGACCGAGGATTAAAAACACAAGAGATGCATTTCTATGCCGCCATGTTTGTTTTTCCTATCACATCCCGCTACGGGAGGCTGTAACGGGTCAACCCGCAAGGTTCGCTGCTGGGGGTAAGGGACAAGGATTCAAGCCATCCCTTAACATGCTTGAGTAGCTTTTGCTTTGTTGTTTTATCTTGCACAGGTTTCATTTGGCGATTTTTCCTTCTGCTACTAGCCTTAACTTCCAAGGTAGATTCGGCTTCACACTGTTTGGAACGACTGCGAGTGAGGGTTGAAGAACCTTGCGGCGTTATGTCGCCATTGTTAGCCGTTGTTTCGTCACCGAGAGTAGTTGAGATTTTCAAAGCCGATGGTTGAACGGGATCTGGTGTGGTAGCACTCAGTGCTTCAGTTTTAACTTATCCCGCATTAGTGCTACCTTCAAACGAACATTTCTTGCCCTTGTGAAAAACTTGCTGCTCTTTGGGAACTAAAATGCTACAGCGAATAAACTCGCATGACATCGACTGATGGGGAACAAGGTCAAACTGCTTCAAAATCGTCTTGTTGTCAGAATATATGAGGTTGTGTGATAGGGAACAATCGCCATGTCTACCCCTGGACCGCTTGGGTACAAACATGAAGATACACACATTCATCTGACATGTACTTACCTCTCAAATAAAGCTGACAAACCTGTGGCAGGCTCCAGACAACGATATTCTTTACATTCTCGTTGGTGTGTTTCTCGAGTCCCAATACCTTCATTTTCTCTTCGCTACCTCTGTCGAAAAAATTGTGTGAGTGGTGGAATTTTGTATCACAGTTGCCTTCGAGGAAACCTTTACAAATGCGCCAGAATTTGCAGTTGCCTTGCGCCCGTCGACACGAACCTTTGTCGAGATATTGATGACAAGTCTTCTTTTTGAACTCAATTCGCACACTAGCGATTTCCCCACTGGGGGGTATTCTTTTACGACAACAAAACGCCGAGCAGCCCGAGTCCTCAGCCAATTTATTACATCTGGCTGATTTTCTGATTCCCAAATGTGAACAGTTCTTAAGAAGAACAGGGAATTCGGTAAAACCGCCGCTCTTGCAGATGAAATTAAAAACTTCCTCAACAATAACATTGCCCGCCATCTTGTAATGACCTAATTGTCGATTCTGAGAAAATGACAACTTCTTCCAAGCAGAGTGTTATGGGGAATGTTTTGTTACTAGTGTCTGTGAAAGTTGAATACGATCCTACAAATGCGATTTTAAATTTGTTATATTCCGTAGGAGCCAAACGCATCAGATCCCAATATATTTCACATGACATACTTATGCAATATTGTTGTGTCTGCGCACATGGGCCGCGTGGCCGTCTTCTCAGGTCCATTTTATTATTAAAATACACAAAGTAAAGTTGATATTTTTTTACTCAGTCATTTCTTTTACTGGGATAACTGAGTTAATAGTTTTCGCAACAAATTTCGGAAAGAATCCGGTCTAAGGGGCCTATTACATGGATGAGCGGGCTGGCTCGGTTACCCGAGCGGTATGACATGAGGCGAGCCAGCCCACCTGCGGCTACATTTATAAGCTGTCGTGTGAAAAGATGGTTACATCAAAGCGAATGAATTGAGTGATTTTATTTTGTGTTATGTAGCTTTATGGTCTGATAAACCTGTATGTGCTTCTGATATTGAATAAGAAATATTCTAGCCGGCATCGTGATGGTGGGTTCCCGAGATTTTTCCAGAGCTTTTCCCATATAATTGCGAAGTTGGTTTTTAATGTGTTTGACTGACGTGCCAAGATCCCAGCAGACCGAGCTGCAGCCCGCCTCGTGTAATCAGCTACTAGAAGTTGCGTGTGATCGATGCGAGATTCACCCAATTCGCGATTGCGAATCAAAATGTTTCTGTTTTTATAAATTACTGACATCGTTTTATTGCAATTTTTGTCTTGAATATTACCAAAACTGGGAAATTCTTTGCCACTGCAAGTCATTTCTCCCCTCCCCTCCCCCCCACAACCCAACTGATTTCATTTTGAAAAGCTAGGGTAGGCGTACGCGTCTCACAACATATTTAACAAACAAATTGACGTCAGTTTTTTATGCGTCTGTCCTCTCAGTGCTGCATTCTTGATTTTCATTTAAAACACGTAAAAATGTTTTAAAAACCTCTGAAACTCGGAATTTATTTTTCACCAACAACCCCCTAAATCCAGTAGCCGATGTATTGAAACACCTGGTTTGCTTAATCGGCAGCGTCATCAGATCACAGCTTTGATGATACGCAGGTGTCTGTCATCCGCACTGGTTTTGGGGATTCAACAGAAAGGCGCTGTTTTGAGGCCCAGATGATTTTCAGTCATCATACATTTCATCCAAGGGGCCTTAACACTGACTTCGCTTTTATTTCACACTCTTAAAGTCTATGCTCGCTAATAACTTATCTATTTATTAATTTTTTTATTTATGGCGCGCGCTCTCTTTGAAACTTTCAACATCAGCGCGTGTGAATTATTTACTTTTCCTTTTGCTTTGTTTTGAAAGTTATGACGCTCGCAACCTTTTCAGTTGCGTCTTGACCACTGAAGAAGAGACTGCAGCCTCCAAACGTCTGGTTTTTTAACTTTAATTTCAGCGCCGATAGAACAAAGTTTCAAGCTATAGCGTAATACATAGATTTAGCCAAGCCTAAAAGCGGAGCCCCCCCTCCCCCTTTTTGTTTTGTTTGTTTGTTTGTTTGTTTTTTTGCTGGCAGTCATTAATTTGTGAAGATACTCTCACTCAAGTCGTTAAATTAAAAAAAAAAGAAAAAGAAAAAGAAAATTAAAAAAATTCTTACCTTCGCTAAGAGCCGAACCCGGGTCGTCGGCGTCTGAAGCGGGATATTAGTCCACAAGGCCATGAGCGCTCAATCTCATTTTCATGATAATTTTAATACTTATTTCTTCTTCGTGACAAGCTGCCTATCAACATGAAAATGCTGGTGTTTTTCCTGTCAGAATGTGTTCGGAACGCCGTAAAAACCATGGTTTTGGACAGAAAAAAACAAAAAGCACTATCTCTGCTATATTTGGCGTCGAAACCGCTGCGAAAAGCTGCGAACTCAAGCGGTGTGCCGACCAAGTTCGAACAGAACCGAAGAGGCAAATTTGAACTTTTCGCCTGAACTTTATCGCCTAATTTTTTTCGCCTAAATTGAAGTTTTCCCCTTCCACCAAAAAGACAACTGAGTATTCTTTTGAACTTTTTTTTTTCATTAACAAATTTGTTTTTGAATTTTGTTGTCTTTGCTTGCGCGGGTCAACATGCGGTTTCGCGCCAAAACTACACGGGATTCAGCACAGGGTTATATCCAGTGTATGAAGTGTATTGGTGACCCTGTGGTGCGGACGGACGGACAGACGGACGTACGGACGTACGGACACGTGACTATTACGTCACTACCAAAATTTCTTGGCTTTATAGGTTACCAAATTTCCTTAGCAATGGAGCTCCGCTGACGCGCTAGCGCGCTGGCTCCGCTAAAAAGTTGTGTTGTGTTAAGGTTTGAATATGATCAACTGTCAAATGTGTGTTTTTTAATCGCTAGTATTATAGTTATTGAACTGTCAATTATTTTTTACAACTCATCGTTATTCAAAAACGCGGAAAAACACTTTTTTATCCTGTTGCTTTTTTATCCTTGATGCAGACAGTTTGTTCCCTCGTTTGATCAGGAGCCACCGCAAAGCTATTGCCATTAATTAAGGTAGGTTATGTAAAGAAACACAATCGCGAACAAAAGGAGGATGCCAAAGTCCCGAATACGTTTTTTTAAATCCTTTTGGTCCAGTTCAGTACTATTCATTCTAGTCGATATTCACGATGAGGGCTGTTTAGGCCCTGTGGCAGCGTAATAAATTCTGAAGTGAAATATGTTTTTTCTTCTCGAATCGAAGGGTCCTCGCTAGCCTTTGTTGGTGGCTAACTAATGCAGACTAATGTCACGTTTCCCAAAAATATTGCAAGTTGTTTAGTTGTCAAATGTTTAGTTCAGTGAAACAGATTTGCTTGAAAAGAAAGAGACCTCAAACAAACTGTTCGACTAACGGTAAAAAAAAAATGAAATGTTGGGCGTCATGCCTAATGTCATATTTGTGGTTATTACTGCTTAGTTATTTAGGTGTCTTAAAAATTAGCGAGAAAAGCTGCATGCATACTGATGGTAAGCCAGAAACTGGACTTTGGGTTAGGCTTCCCAGACAGACATTCTCGGAGCTTCGTCAAGCGTTCCTCCCCCACGAACGTTGGTGAGGAACGCGTGACGAAAAGAACGTCTTCGTGGGAGGCTACTTTTTCTTTTGTTTGGAAAAGTTTTGATTTTTATGGCATACCATTTTATTTATTTGTATATTAACCCCCATCACCCCGCTTGACCTACGCTAATAAAATAACCTAAAGGTGGATCTTTTCCATGTTTTTGGCAAGTGAAGTGCGGAACGATAAGGGCATGTAAATAACGCAGCCTGATATAATTTCTCGGAAAACAGTCACGCCATTTCCGGCTCTAGAGTTGTGCATTTTTTAAACTGTAAACAGTCAACGCGCTTTATGCATTCATCGATTAGTTCTCGGAACACGAGAGTGCCAAAAGGAGCTGTTCATAAAATCGTCTGACACTATTCAGTCCACGCGACGACTCAACCATTTTCTTGTGGAGGTAAAGATCCTTGATAACGGATGACATCCCTGTCAAAAGTAATTGATTAGCACTTCTTCCGAGTGCGCCATGTAGAAGATTTCTGATGTTACGTGTGAACTTTCGAAGAATCAATTTCGTTCATCGAAAAAAAATCGTTATCTTTCAATCTGTCTACAAGAATACGGTCATCCAATTAAAGAAAGGAATGCGCACATGAAGAATGCAATCTTCATTCCATGATCGTTTATCCGTGAGTCATCGTGCACCATTTGCAAGGTCGTACGTGATTGGCTAATACGTTTATCATGACATGAATGAAAATTCTAATTAAGAACCGCCATGCGTGAACCACGTTGACTGTAAAGCCGCTGTCGAACACATTTTCAATTTTGAATTTCTTCTTGAAAAAGTTCAGGCTGGTAAATTATTCACTTTGGAGGTTCGAACTAAAATACGCTAACATTTGTAGGGAAGCTACTGGTACCGAATTGCAAGTCCCGGCTTGAAAAGCGTCCACTTAATTTCTGAGGTGTTCGCGGTCAGATCCAATCGCATCGTCGTGACTGAGCGACATTTCAAGATCACCATGGCTTGCACCCAAATAAAGGAACTCTTTGCTTCACTTTACAGAACCTATGTGAACCAGAGAATGGTCATCCAAGGTGCAATGGATCGTTTGAGACGCCATTCGTCGGCAGGTTATACCACAGTGAAAGCCATCAACGTGTTAGCCATGTTGTTAAAAGAAACACTTGTACTTGAACTTTACTATCACTTCAGACCTTACTACTGGAAGATAGTGAGTTTATTTTTCTCACTCCTTTATGTAAGCTTCCTTGTAGTCGTACGAGGGACAGTTTGGCTCTCTTCTGTTATATGGTCTATTCTATGTGTTTTGTGGCAGCTGGTAGTGGTATTTTACGATACTCTGATGAACTTTGTGCTAACAATGGCTGCACATGTGGGTTCATTTTTGGTTTATATCGTTCCCGTTGTGCTGAACAATGCTTCGCGCGCGTTGAGCGAAGTTGTTCGTGTTTCAGTACTCTTTATAACGTCAGTGCCGGTCATGGACCTTGTTAAGAAGATCTGGGAAGCCCCACCGTATAGTACAATTTTTACATTATTTGTTATCGTGTTTACATGGTTTATCTGGCGTCGTTACAAGCGCGAAAACCTCGAAAGAGTAAACAGTGTGACAGCAGAAAGAAACTCTTCAAACGGTAAGGCAGTTCCATATTTTTCTCTAACCTCGACTTAACCTCCAAAAATGCGTTGAATAACCAATCGACTGATCGACCAACATGTAACCAACTGACTGACTGACAGAAGAATGAGTTCAAAACTTAAAATATGCCAAATTTCTTTCGAACATCAATGCAATTGTTACCTATGTAAATAATAGTTTAATGTACTGTATATAATACATGATTTTATATTTATTTTTATTATTAATACTATTTTATTTATTTATTTATTTATTTATTTTTTCTTCGTCTTTTCTTTCTCGGAGAAATTAGCTATACAGTGTGTTGCCCAGTTTTCGTACACTTAAGTTTGTAAGTGCTATATCTTTTCGTCTGCGAGACGAAAATTTCTGAAATTTCTTTAAAAGATAGCCCATTTACTTACCTTCAATATATAAAACGATTGGCCGCTTGATCGACGTCTGTTCAAAATTATGCCATTTTCCCCAAAACTCCTAAGTTGCCCAGTCTTCGTACACCTGGCCCAGTTTTCGTACATCGACAAAACAACATTTCTCCACGAAAACGCTCCACGCAAACTGATGTGTCAGCCACCCTACTGAGTGATTATCGTGTTTTCTCCTCGATTTGGGAATTAATATCGGCTTAGCGACCAATGTTTGATGTACAAACCAAATGGTTATTCGGGGTGTGGATGTTTAATCGATCCTGAAGTGTTGATTTTTTTGTCCCTCACTTTTGGGCGGCTTTTCTTACGCTCAATCCACTGTCTCGTACGTCATTTACTGCCTTGGTAAAGGTAGTTGACAGGTTACTGTTCTGCGTATTACAACTGTTAAGAAAAGGCCTGTATAAGATTCGACGTTTTCCTTCCGTTTCCGCTTACGCCTTTAGAATAGCAAACGCTTTACTTTCGTTTCCGGTTACGCTTGCTTTTCTTACCTACTTTTGTAAATGTTTATTAGAATCGCAACGCAGTGAAAAAAATCGGTAAAACCGGTAAACTAACGATATTTCAAGGTGTATGTCAACATTCTATGCATAGACATCTACCTAGTTAATTATTTGACGATTTAGATTGTTTGCATGGGATTAAGTTTATTAAATATTCGTGTCTTTGCCTTTAATACCTGGACGTAGAGTGCCGTTGTTATACCACAACAAATGCATGTAGTGTATCGTACTTTGCAAGGATTGTTGTGTAATCTTTGCTGCACTTACGACTTATTAGTTTTCGAACAGTAAAGCTTAAAATTCAGTTCTTTAACTTATTTAAAAATAGGTTTTGAGAAAGACGCAGCTAAGTGCACGAAAACTGGCACAGTAGGTCGAAATGTATACGAAGTTTCTCACCGCTAAAATTCAGGAGCAGTTAAATTTAAGTTGGCGTTGAAAGTTTTTCCATTTACTTTCAGCTTTCATCTATCATCTGTCCAAAAATCATGAAGTTGCTTGCAAAATTACCAACAAAACGGGCTATTTGTTCATCTAAAATACCTTTACTGTGCAGTGAAAAGTGCAAATGTTAGCCGCTAAACTTTTACTCACCTCGAAAGAAATTGTCCTCACTGACCTGCTTCTTCGTTAAAAAGCCCGGCAACACCGGCAATTTATAGCTAAAATGTTCCTTTTACTTTTGGAATTCTTCGGTTGACGAAGATTTAAATGACCGACGAAAATAATCAAATAAAGTTCTTTTTGTACGAAAACTGGGCCCGTACGAAAACTGGGCAACATACTGTACAGCTTCTCTTGTAAATCCGAGGTGAAATAAAGGTGATGTTATCAGAAATCCAGCACATAGAATTAGTATTACAAAATTACGACTAGGAGTTCACTCATTGCGAATACAAACAGAAAAATACAAAAAAAAAAGGTTCATCAATACCAGTTGAATCAAGAACATGCCTACTTTGCAAGGAAAATGACATAGAGGATAAACAGCATTTCTTGATAAACTGTCAGGGATATAACAACCCCAGCGTATCTAATCGAACGTTGGGTAATCGAACCCAATCGAACGTTTCCGTAATCGAACACAATCGAACTCACAGTAAAATTTAGTCGATCGAACATAATAGAACGTTCGATTACCGAACGGTCGACAATCGTACTCAATCGAACGCTCGATTACCGAACTCCTAATTGTTTGGTCAGACTTTGTTAAATATAAACACTGATAAAAGTGGAGTAATATGCGCTTGACTTTGCCACCAAGTACCGTCGAATCACCGAGCATGAGCGTGAAATTATCCTGCAAGCTAAACGATCTCTGCTATTCAGCGATGATTGCCCATGGGAGAAGAGATCTGCAAACAACCTTTTCGATGTCACCATGGGGTCCTTCGACGGAGCTGAAACATGTGAATTGGTTGCGTGCTATCTTTTGTCCCTCCTAACAAAGAAGTATGGCCAAAACATCGGCTTATACCGCGACGATGGATTGGCAGCCCTCAAGGGGAATCCACAGGAAGTGGAGAGGATTAAAAAGGATATATGCAAAGTTTTCCGTGACCACGACTTAAAGATCACAGTCGAAGCAAACACCACCAAGGTCAACTTCCTAGACGTCACGCTTGACCTCCAAAGTGGAAAGTACTATCCTTACACAAAGGAAGGCAACGTCCCTCTATACGTCCACAGAAAATCCAACCATCCACCATCCATCCTAAAAAATATCCCCGAATCTATCAACAAGAGGCTCTCCGAAATATCCTCTGATAAAGAATGCTTCGATAACGCTAAAGGCGTCTATCAAGAAGCACTCAACAAAAGCGGATACCACTTCAACCTGTCATTCAATGCCACACCGAACCAGACACACCGCACACGAAAAAACAGACAACGAAACATCATATGGTTTAATCCACCATATAGCAAGAACGTGGAAACAAACGTCGGCAAATGCTTCCTTTCACTAATTGACAAGCATTTCCCCAAATCTAACCCACTTCATAAAATTTTTAACCGTAACACAATCAAATTAAGCTACAGCTGCATGGGCAACATCAAAACAATTATATCTAACCATAACAAAGCTGAAATTAACAAATCCACTCACACTGATGACCAAACGAAAAATTGCAACTGCCGAAAATCTAGCACGTGTCCTATGGATGGAAATTGTAACATGGAAAGCATCATTTACCAAGCCGAAGTCACCACCTCAACCACGAAGGAGACTTACATCGGACTCTGTGACACTGCATTTAAATTAAGATATCGTAACCATGTATGTTCTTTTCGAAATGAACGGTATAAACACTCTACCGAACTAAGTAAATACATATGGAATCTCAAAGATAAGAACATTAAGTATCACATCAAGTGGCGCAAAGTTAAACAGGCTAGGTCTTATTCGAATATTACCAAGAGATGCAATTTGTGTTTGTGGGAGAAATTTTTCATTTTATGTAAACCGGAAATGTCAACTCTCAACAGCAGAAATGAGCTTATATCGTGTTGTAGACATGCTAGGAAATTCTTGCTGAAAAACGTTCTATTCTAACTAGTGTTAAAGTTCCCGCGTGACGTGACATGTGACACACAATGTATTGTATTGTTCTGAATTTTCAAGTATCTCTGAATGTAACCGTTTTTTCTGGCAGTCGCCTGATGATTGCCTCGCATGAGGCATGAAACTCAGAGTAGCGAGTAAATGTCCATAAAAACTAACTCTTGAATTCTTACTGTTATATATATATATATATATATATAACTAGTGTATATTTTGCGGATCTTTCGTACTCAGTCGAACGCTCCATTACCGAACTCCTATATATATGTATATATATATATATATATATATATTTATTAAAAACTGGACTAGGTATATTGGATTTCTAGCATTTTGATTGGCTCAACGGAGCTAGGCTATCAGCTCATATACCTGCTCCGACCAAATATGGTCAATGAACACTCAACAACAAAATGAACAAATGAGCTGAAAGTTTTTTCCTCGCGAGCAACCCGGCGAGAAAAATGGACGAGAAAAATCACTTGCCAGCAAATTTAAATTAACCAGAAATTGCAACAACGTCACCAACAAGCATCACCAACAGCGTCGTCTAACACAAGTCAAAATTGTTTGAAGAAACTGTGCAGAAATAGAAATTTAAGCATTAAGCGTTGTGTTTACAATTAATTTCTTTCATCGATCGTCACGTCGATCATTGAAATTGAGCAAACGGTAGGTATTATCAGAAAGGATTTCCACTTCAAAATATCAAGACAAGACATAAAATAAAACACAATGAAATGGGGCTGGAGCATTTAATAAAAACTATCACACATTCATGGTGAGTCGGTGCGAAAATTATGAAGCAGTCTAACAAGAGTCTAAACAAGCGCTAAACAAACTACAGCTGACAACTACCAAGAAAGAAGGAAGGGCGAGATTTTTTCGGCTTTAACACGCAAAATTGACACTGGTTTACCTGCACTTGTTGTAGCTCTGTGTTCCAACAGGTCCAAATGCTCAGATAGAAATTGGATGCCATGTAAACGGAGTTGAATCGCTTTTCCAGTTGTTTGAATGTTGTTTTTAACATTCCGTCCGCAACCTCTAAACCGAGAACAACTGCATTTTGCGCTTTGCGTTTAACAAACTATGATGGTGAATTCTAATGTTCCTCGCTACAGTAATCTTGCTTCTGAGCTGCATAGAAAATACCTTTTCAAGTTCAACTGTTCAAATTTGTTCTGTCTTCAGTTCGATCAAACACGCACATGATGGCTCCGTTGTGCGAACAGATTACAAACTTGTTCAGTTTCAACTCCAGCAGCTAAATGGTGAAATTGTACAGCTTCAATCCGCTTTGAAAGATGATTACAACAATGTTCAGGAAAAATCAAACATGTACCATATTTCAGAGCCAATAATTAGAAGATTTTTTTCCAAAACGTGTGCTACTTTGTTCACTTTCGAGCAGTTTTCATTGATTCATTCAGCTTTGCAATGAAACGATGCAACACTTCGCAAGGTTTTGGCGCCTTTTTCGTTCAGTCATGTGATCGATTCTTGTTCCGCTTAAATTTCTTTCTCGTTTTTCCTGTTCTTTCTGATTTTGTTTTTAATAGTGGTTAAGTTTTTAATAAAACAATTATTCTACTCGGGCTTGCTGGATATCAAATGATTATAACCAACTGTTATCTATCATTCGATATCCAGCGCGCCCTCGTAGAATAATTGTTAAATATATATATATATATATATATATATATATATAACTAGTGTATATTTTGCGGATCTTTCGTACTCAATCGAACGCTCGATTACCGAACTCCTGATTGTTTGATCAGACTTTGTTAAATATAAACACTGATAAAAATGGAGTAATATATATATATATATATATATATATATATATATATATATCTACCTGGATTTTTGAAAACGGTACCGCTCGGTTCAGGTGTCTGAGCCGTGTGTCGCGGGCACTTTTTTTTCGTTCAGAAACTATCTCCAAAGTAGGCAATATAAAAATTATGAGTGCCAGGAGTCCTTTTTTCTTCTCCCCTCTCTCTCTCCTCCCTTCTCTTTTCTCTCCCCTGTGGTTTCTAGGCTCATGGGAGTCAAAAATACCCAGTTTCGGTGTCGTTCCGGTGAAAATGGGCAAATCTTCAGGAGCCACCTTTTCAAAAATCCAGGTAAATATATATATATATATATATATATATATATATATATATATATATATATATATATATATATAAAATTAGAAATGTAATGGTCAAGAGGCCAACTCCAATATACAATGTAGCTAAGTTGGTTTTATTCGCTCAACGTTTCGACCATCACGGTCTTCATCAGGAGCGTTAGAGGTATAAACTGCTTACATCAACAACAAACAAAATTCAAATTCGTGTCAACGGGTAACATACTGTGACGTAACAAGGTCACATGTTAGGGAAAATATGCAGCAACGGTTTAAAAAAATATATACATACCGCAAAAATACAAATATTAAGAAAAGAAAAAAAATTAAATGCAAAGCTATAGTTATTTATACAACTAAGTTATTAATAGATGGTTTAAGCCTTAAAATCCAATATTTTTCTCGCGCTTTCCGAATGTCTTGGTCCTGTTTTTTAACCCTCTCAATAACTGTTAATTTAAGATTTTGTACTCCACAGTTTTTGAAATGTCTGACTGAAGGTATGTTTTTTGTTCCTCCTTTAATATCACTGCGATGTTGTGTTCCACGGTGGTGAACTGGGTGTCCTGTTTCGCCTACGTACTGATCACTACATTTTACACATTCGATTAAATAAATTACGTTGCTGGTCTTGCATGTGGTGTCATCGTTTCTCCTGTAGTGTTGCTACTAACTGTCCGTGTAAACTGTCCGTATGTTTTGCAGCAAGCACATCTGATATCTGTTCTGCAAGGCCAGAATCCCGGGTCAGAGGGTGTAGATGGACTCTGTTGTTTGTGTTTATGAGTGAAGGGAATTTTCAGGTTTCTGTTGGTTTGAAAAGATCGGCCACAGATTGAACAGGTAGTGTCAGATGGATTTGGCAACCAATCGCTTCTTTGTTGTGTTGGATGGTCAGAAGGGGAGGTTGTGTTACTGGTGTTTGATGATGGCAGCCTCTTGTGTGTGAGCATTTGTGACAGACTACGACCTCTATGAAATGCAACGAGCGGGGGTTCTTTGTGTGTTATATATATATATATATATATATATAACAATTATTCTACGAGGGCGCGCTGGATATCGAATGATAGATAACCAACGAGGCGCGTAGCGCCAAGTTGGTTATAATCATTTGATATCCAGCAAGCCCGAGTAGAATAATAGTTTTATTAAAAACTTAACCACTATTTTACAAAAGAAAACAAAAAACAAGAAAGAACGGGGAAAATGAGGAAAGAAATTTAAACGGAACAAGAATCGATCAGATGACTGAACGAAAAAGGCGCCAAAACCTTGCGAAGTGTTGCAGCGTTTCATTGCAAAGCTGAATGGATCAATGAAAACTGCTCGAAACTGAACAAAGTAGCACAAGTTTTGGAAAAAATCTTCTTATTATTGGCTCTGAAATATGGTACACGTTTGATTTTTCCTGAAACATTGTTGTAATCATCGTTCAAACCGGATTGAAGCTGTACGATTTCACCATATTAGCTGCTGGAGTTGAAACTGAACAAGTTTGTAATCTGTTCGCACAACGGAGCCATCATGTGCGTGTTTGATCGAACTGAAGACAGCACAAATTTGAACTCGAAGACGTAATTTCTATGCAGCTCAGACGCAAGATTACTGTAGCGAGGAACATAAGAATTCGCCCTCATAGTTTGTTAAAAACAAAGCGCAAAATGCAGTTGTTTCCGCTTTAGAGGTTACGGACGGAATGGTAAAAACAACATTCAAACAACTGGAAAAGCGATTCAACTCCGTTTACATGGCATCCGATTTCTATATGAGCATTTGGACTTGTTGGAACACAAAGCTACAACGAGTGCAGGTAAACCAGTGTCAATTTTGCGTGTTAAAGCCGAAAAAAAATCTCGCCCTTCCTTCCTTTTTGGTAGTTTTTGGCGGTATTTTTTTTAGTACTTGTTTAGATTGCTTCATGATTTTCGCACCGAAATGCCATGAATGTTTGATAGTCTTTATTAAATGCTCCTGCCCCAGTTCACTGTGTTTTATTTTGTCTTGTCTTGATATTTTGAAGTGGAAAGCCTTCCTGATAAAATCTACCGTTTGTTCAATTTCAATGATCGACGTGATGATTGATGAAAGAAATTAATTATACTTAAGCTTAATTGTAAACACAACGCTTAATGCTTAAATTTTTATTTCTGCACAGTTTCCTCAAACAATTTTGACTTGTGTTAGACGACGCTGTTGGTGATGCTTGTTGGTGACGCTGTTGGAATTTCTGCTTAATTTAAATTCGCTGTCAAGTGATTTTTTTCGTCCATTTTTCTCGCCGGGTTGCTCGCAAGGAAAAAACTTTCAGCTCACTTTGTCGTTGAGTGTTCATTGACCATATTTGGTCGCAGCAGGTATATGAGCTGATAGCCTAGCTCCGTTTAGCCAATGAAAATGCTAGAAATCCAATATACCTAGTCCAGTTTTTAATAAATAAATATATATATATATATATATATATATACACCCGTTTTCAAAAACATTGCACCTTGAAAAATATATATACATATATACATCTTTTGTCTTCACAACGCGAAAACAAAAGAATAAATATGAAAACAAAAGGTATATATATATGTATATATATTTTTCAAGTAGCAATGTTTTTGAAAACGGGTGTATATATATATATATATATATATATATATATATAGAACTAGTGTATATTTTGCGGATCTTTGCGTCCGGCGCACTGTCCATTATTTGCAGGCTATCTCTAAAATAGGGAACGGGGAACGGGGAACGGGGAACGGGGAATGGGGAACAGGGAATCTCGAAAATAGGGAATCTCTAAAATGGGGAATCTCTAAAATAGGGAATCTCTAAAATGGGGAATCTCTAAAATAGGGAATTTCTAAAATAGGGAATCTCTAAAACGGGGAATCTCTAAAATAGGGAATCTCTAAAACGGGGAAACTCTAAAATATGAATTTCAGATCGATTCAGAGTTCGCGTTATGTAATTAATAAATCTCTGCTTAAAGGCGCACTAATAAATTACCTCCAACCGCTGTGATGCGGCTGATATACCTCTGCTTATCTATCTGATCTATACTCAACGGGCCTGTGGAGCCAGGGTAGCATCAGTGAGGCTTACATATACTCGTGAACGTGAAAACGTATTTATTGTAATCGCCAGAGCCTGTATAGCTTACTTGAGCAGATCGACTCATTCGGTATTCTGAAGCGCAAAGCATAAAGGTTGATTTCCACTGTTACGTAAATTTTACGTGCATACGGGCGTGAATTTAACTGGCTTTACGTGCGTAAATAAAATTAGAGACAATGAATGAACGGCTTACGTAAACGTAAAAAGGTAACTTCCTAAATCAAGTTCGGATCTTTAAGCAGCGCTTCCATTATTAAATTTGCAAAGCAACTGTAATTTGTTTATGGTAACTGTGAACAAGGAATCGAATGGAACCAAACATAACGAAAAAGGAATAAAACGAAACAAAGCGGAAAAACGAAAAAGAAACGGAAATTAATTTCACGTACGTGAAATTATAAAGCTACTAAAATTTTTCTTAAAATTTCACGTACGTAGCCTGCGTACGTACACGAATTATGGGAAGGAATAATTCATGTCTGCACGCAAGCGATGTCGGAGATTAAAATATCGCACGTGCACCGGTACCACAATTTCTAGTTTTGGAAAAGTCTGATCAATGTCGTCTCCTATGCATTTGGGTAATCACGCAACACTCCTTCGTGACGACCCAAATAACGGCTACATAGACTCTGTTGAACAAAAATGAAGGCCGGCGAGTATAGATCGTAAACACTTCAGGAAGAGTACCAGCAAAAATCTGTAATGACAAACATAGCAGCAAGGCTCATCTGACTACGTAGAAAGATTTGACTTTACAAGACATCAACACGACACTGATAGAACTTCAACAGAGCTGGGTTTCAGCCGTAGACAGCTGTTTCGCTCTTCTTAGAGCTCATCAGTACGGCGTAAGCTGTTCTGGATGCGGGTTCTGGATCGGTGTGCAAGTGAAACGCTGAGTTAAGAAGAAAATCACCCGCCGTGGAAAGCATGGCAGCTGAGGAAAGTTTGTGCAAATTCAACAGAGTTAATTAATTGCGGAAAAAGGTTTGCTTAATACATCCAAATGTCTCCAGCAAAATAAGTTTTGCGAAATTCGATAAGCCCCACAGACATTAATAATTACTACGCCTTCCAATAACGCGAACTGACCGAACTAAACGTCAAAACCCAACTGGTATTCGCTGTTTTTTACTACCGGCAATCACAAATACATCACCAACCAGAGAACCGTAAAAACGAGAAACCAACAAACTGCTGAACTTGACCTTTTGACCCCGCTGAGCAGAGTTTCGAAAGGACCGCTGCGAGAATTTTTTGTTCTAGGGATTCCCCGTTTTAGAGATTCCCTATTTTAGAGATTCCCCGCTTTAGAGATTCCCTATTTTAGAGATTCCCTATTTTAGAGATTCCCCGTTTTAGAGATTCCCTATTTTAGAGATTCCCTATTTTAGAGATTCTCCTTTTTAGAGATTCCCTGTTTTAGAGATTCCCTATTTTAGAGATTCCCCGTTTTAGAGATTCCTCATTTTAGAGATTCCCTATTTTAGAGATTCCCCATTTTAGAGATTCCCTATTTTAGAGATTCCCCATTTTAGAGATTCCCTATTTTAGAGATTCCCCATTTTAGAGATTCCCTATTTTAGAGATTCCCCATTTTAGAGATTCCCTATTTTAGAGATTCCCCATTTTAGAGATTCCCTATTTTAGAGATTCCTCATTTTAGAGATTCGCTATTTTAGAGATTCCCCGTTTTAGAGATTCCCTATTTTAGAGATTCCCCGTTTTAGAGATTCCCTATTTTAGAGATTCCCCGTTTCAGAGATTCCCTATTTTAGAATTTCCCCGTTTAGGAGATTCCCTATTTTAGAGCTTTCCCGTTTTAGAGATTCCCTATTTTAGAGATTCCCTATTTTAGAAATTCCCCGTTTTAGAGATTCCCTATTTTAGAGATTCCCCATTTTAGAGATTCCCTATTTCAGAGATTCCCCGTTTTAGAGATTCCCCGTTCCCCATTCCCCGTTCCGCGTTCTCCGTTCCGTCATTCCCCGTTCCCTATTTTATTTGCATAATAACCACGTGGTGGGGGGGGGGGGGGGGGGGGATTTTGACTGAAGGTCGAATTACTGCTAGCTTTCAGTACCCGAAAAGAAATGTTGAGAGTGTCAAGAACCCGAAGCGATATCCAGAAGACCCGGGAAGAGACTACATGTATCGAAATTACATGGACTGTAAAAGGCTATCAAGAATGTGGTTTTAGTGTTGATGTGGGAGAAGAGTTTCGCATTTTTAAGAAGATTGGTTCCAAAGGAAAAGTGTTCAAAGTGACTAACACTAGAGGCCAGTTAGGAGATCTTGAGCGGGCAATGGTTTCGCCTCTTTGGCTCTTCAAGGACGGGATGAAACAAAATCGAATCGGATTGAGTTCGATTGCGTTCGATTTTGTTCGATTGGTTCGATAATCAAACTCACAGCAAAATAGATGTTCGATTTTGTTGGATTACCTAACCCAATCAAACGATTGGTGTTCGATTGAGTTCGATTGAATTTTGGTTCGATTTTGTTCGATTAGATACCCCAGGAATAACCTAAGAAGCGAACCCCATTTTCTTATCATCAAAACAGAGCTTATTTTGCTACTCTTAAAGCGACTAGGGGAATGGGGAACGGGGAATCTCTAAAATAGGGAATCTCTAAAACGGGGAATCTCTGAAATAGGGAATCTCTGAACTTAGGGAATGACAGTATTTGTAAACGCGTTGGGAAGTATATTCACTTAGTAATGGTTCGCGTCAGAACGATGGTGGAAAGTGGCAACGCAGCAGGAGCAAATCCGGTGTCTGTTTTCAATTAAGGAATTAGAATATGGCTACGTGATTGGCTGAAATAAGAAAAATCGTGAAAAATAGGCCAAAAAATATAGGTTCGGTGAAAAGATAGGGCGCGGAGTGCCGGGGTGCCGGGGTGCCGGGGTGACGGGATCTGTTGAAGACACGGGGTAACGGGTTCCATGGAAAACAAGGGGTGACGGGGTCTGTAGTCAACACAGGGTGACGAAAAGTAATGAAAAAAAGAAACCCAAGCAGAGAACAGAGAATTGCTACCCTAAGACACTTTTTGAACCGGAACCTAACAGTAAAAATAATGAAGATGACGTGCAAGCATAAAACAGCGATTTGTTACTCTAAAACACTTTAACGGGGACTTAACTGGAACATTTGAACTTGACCGAGACACAAAAAAATAACGAAAATAACGTGCAAGCATAAAACGTAGAATTGCTACCCTAAAACACTTTAATGGGAACTCAACTGCAACATTTGAACTGTAACCTTACAGTAACCGTATGCTAATAAATTGGTTCCAGCGGTTGTAAATCAGGCCGAGATAGGAAAATATATTATATTGATAAAGCGGTTGACAAAAAATGAAAAGTCGTATTTCTTTCATCGTGACTCAAATAAGAGAGGAGATGCCTAACAGTAACTAAAATATAGATCGATCGTTTTGAAAAATTGTTGAAAATAACGAATTAAGATAACATTACATTTTATGATTGATTTTTCCACGTTTAAATTTTCTTGCGATGAAACTTGGCACGTTTTTAGCACGTCATTAGGTTAACAGATTGGGCTTATGACGTGTCAATTATGACGTGTTGTGACGTCACAATAACGTCACAAACCCGCCATTTTGAATTTGAGGCCGCCATCTTGAATCCCGAGCCTGCAGTCATACAGCTGACAATGACGTCAGCAAAAAAAATATTATTTTGTTCTAAGAAACATACTTAGTCAAAACAAGCACACAAAAGTAAAACATAGGCCCGCAATGCGTGCAGAACCGACGAAGTGTTGGTTCGTCTCGAAAAGAAGGCAAGCGAGCCGTGCGTGACTGCAGCTTCAATAACATTCAAGCATCTGTAACAGCAAGCTGCAGTAGAAGTGTGTAACTGTAACTAACGCTTAAATTTGACCAACTGAAAAGGCGACCAATACCCTGGAAAGGAGGTCAACTAAATTATTCACCCTCTCCTCACCAAACATAGCTCCACAGACTATGCATTCTTCACTCAAGATAATTTTTCGCTGTCTTTTAGTCGGTCTTCCTCAAAACCTGGAACAAGAATTCTCAAAACTGACGCATTTCAAAAAATGGGCGACAAATTTCCCAATATAAAAGTAACCACATCTTCACGATTGATCAGTATGGGCACCGTAGCAGCCCAAAAGAATTGAACTTTTCCCCATACCTGGGAACCACACTTTGTGCACAGTTTCCTTTGATCATGTCAAGGGCTCCTTAAGCCAAATTGTGAATGCAAATACGAAATAAATCATTGCTATGCTCTATCGTACAGGTTACAAGAAAGCGCATTATAGGCATTTACCAGTCGTTTTGACCCACTCCACCCTCGACAAATGTTTTTTACTTGGTTCAACGTGCTAACTGGCGTAACGAAAATTGTGACAGTATTTTGCCCTTTGCGTTACCGAATGACGTTATGTTTAAAATCTGATGACTCAGCTCATCTAACTTATCGCTTTGAATATTTAATTTTGTTGAATTAAACTAAAAAATTAAATGTTGATATACATTTGTCCACAACTGAACATGCTTTTACCAAGAGTTGTGAGCATTGTATTTATATACTGTTGTGAATAGGGCACTATAAAAACATGATTATCGATAAAGACAAACACATCGTCAGAATCTCAACGTGCTAACCGGTGTGACGAAAATTGTGACAGTATTTTGTCTTTTGCGTTACCGAATGACGTAATGTTTAAAATCGGATGACTCAGCTCATCTGTCTTATCGCTTTGAATATTTTGTTGAATTAAAATTAAAATTTAAAGATAAATTTTGTCCACAACTGAACATGCCGTTATCAAGAGTTCTAAGCGAAGCATTTATGTACTGTTGTGAATATGGCACTATACAAACATGATTATCGATCTGGAGAAATTAGTAAAAAGCGAAGTCGTCGCTTTATCTCAAACACGTTAAGGCATGTCTTATAATGTAATCGTTAAATCCGGTTCCCTCTTCCGCAGTCAGCAAGTCAGTGTGTCGAACTCTAAAATCAAACAAATCGGTTCAAAATCAAAAGTAAAGCAGAAAAATTAAAAAGACTAACTGGTATATCCTTCTGTGCCGCTTAAAGTATACTATCCAAGAAGATCCAGCCTCGTGTCGTAATTCATTTCCCACCTGCCAATAACCTTTCTTAACGTTGGCAGCTAGACATTTTCAAGTAATAAACATAACCACAACAACAGACACCAGAATTTTCCTTTCATAACCTTTAATGAGAACGATTCCACCCTTACGATGTCTCAGCAACACTTTGGTCCCACCAGCATCAACAGTGCCACTGGACGTCACCTCCTGTTATTATCAGTCCTCCTTACTTTCTTTCACTAGTATTGCACAGATATTTCAGTTCGGTCAAAACCAACACTGATCGGCGGAAGTGTCCTTCTATACCTACGATACTTTTTATGTGGACCCTTGTCCTATCGTGCGTGCGTGTGTGTACTAATCGATGGGCTTAACTGCAGAATACGTCATCCCATCCCGTGGGCCATAGCGAAATACACACCTTGTGAGCCTTACACGACGTATTTTGACCGACCAAACCAGTCGACGCTCTTGACACGACTGCTCTAACTCGACTTCGTCGGTTAAAAAATGTCTCCTTCTTACAAACGAAGGGGAAAAACCTTAAAAAAGACTGAAAAAAGGACAGAAAATAGTCAAAATACACTTCTGAGTAGACGGTTGCTATGGTTTCGTGAATCATCATAGACACGTCATTGACACAGGAAATTTTTCTCTGATAAATTTTAGAAAAGTCACGAGATTTGGTGATTATTCGTGTAGCCGTTTAAGAGTTATAATTCGTTAAAGTCAGCGCGGGCACAATGTCCCCCCTCCCCCCACCCCACTCTCCCCAAGCTGACTAGGGTTAATAACGTCTGGAACATTAGAACTGGAACCTAACAGTAACTTTTTCCAACATACTTGTCAACGGGTTCCAGCGGTTAAAAATTAGGTAGTTATTCAAAATCATGAAAATATTAGAAAAAAGTAAACAAGTATATAGAAAAAAATATTGCAAATCAAGTTTCGTTTACCGTGGCTCAAATACCGAAGTTATTCCTAAGGTATTGACTGCGCGTAATTGTAAGCGAAGGTTCGGTTTCTAGAGGAACGGAACACCATTTGCTGAAATGTTTCAGTTGTACGCACTGGATATGACAGAGAAATAAACATTTCCCGGCTTTCTGAATATTTGCCCCTGGCAAGCCCATTCTCTCGCCATCTTTGAAACGATGACGAGATCTCCTGGAGGTGGAGAGATAGATAGGTTTTATGCTTGCACGTTATTTTCATTATTTTTTACTGTTAGGTCCCGCTTCAAACGTTCCAGTTAAATCCCCATTAAAGTGTTTTACGCTAGTAATTCTCTGTTCTCTGCTTGCGCGTTTTTTTTTTTCGTCACCCCGTGTTTTCCATAGACCTTGTCACCCCGGTACCCCGTCACCCCGATCCCGGCACCCCGCGCCCCATCTTTTCCACCAAACCCAAAAATATATATAAAGTGTACGTTTATGTTACAAATGTAGACTATAGCTATTGTCTTTCTGTCACGAAATTTTCGTCACGATCTTATGTGGGGAACCATAGTATAAACGGCTGAAGAGCATGTGCTGGATCTGTAGCCGCCATCTTGGATTTGACGAGTTCGCGACCATTTCTTGACCGCAGGTAAACATATTGGTTCAAATTTCCTTGTCTATTCGTAGTACGTGAGCAATTCTGGTGGAGGATGCCTTTTACAGCCGCGCATTGTCGTATATTCCATTCTCAATAGGGTTTTGGTGATCCCGAAGTCGTTGTTGATGCTGCGTAGGCGAGCGAGTTCCATCTTATGTGTCATGTGCAAAGTGATGGAATACACAGTGATCGGAACCATTGTGTAGCGCGTGGACACAGAATCGGATTTGAAGGTTAAACTCGTAAATACACATAGCGAACAGCTGCACAGGTTAGTAGTTTTTGTTTTTATTTTGCGGGATCACCACAATATAAACCAAAGCGTAATATGAGATTTCGAGTGCTCTGAAATTTGGCCTAAATAATCTTAGTTTTACTTTTAAATAAAACTTGAGACCATATTTCTTGTGTATCTTCTTTGTTTTTCGAGCTTCCAGAAAGTTTATGGCCGAAGCGTTGCCTAGGTACGCTCGCGGACGCGGAGGGTCACCTACGTGATTCTTTAACATCCGGTCTGGTGTTGAGATTTTTTCGGAATTTTTCAAATAACCATTCTTGCTAAAGCTTTATGTTTTAGCGTCAGGAAGAATAAGATTTAGATTAAAACCATTTAACTAGCTAGTAAAGAAATTGCTGGACAGTGGACTTTACTTACGAACTACGTAGTCAAAATTTCACGGCGTTTGTCAGTGTTTCATGGAAAGCTAAGACCTAAGACCTAAGACCTGGAAACCTAAGGCCTGGAAACCTGACACCGGGAAAACTAAAACCTGGGAATCTAAGACCTGGAAAACTAAGACCTGGAAACTAAGACCTCAAAGAAAATATCGTTCGCAGGCGGGTGTCTCGAAAACGCAGCCCTCGAAAACACAGACCTCGAAAACTCGGACTTCGAAAGCACAGACCCCCGAAACTTCAAATTGGCCTTAAATAGATATTTTCCAATTTCTAGTCGATATTATGACGAACGCTTTGCTTTGGAGCCGTCAACTTGAGTAATATGCATGATCAGCGCTGTCGCCAAAACAATGTCATGCTACAGTGACCGGATACTCCTAAAATGCACAATTATAAACCGTCAAACAAGGCAAGCAAACAAGAGTAAAAGGTCTTAAAGGCGTGTTGCACGTACGTGGAAAATATTCTCACGGTGTCAACAATCACTAACCCTTTTGCACTCAGAGTTGTCACCAGACAACATTTGGAGAAGTAGACAAATAACCACTTGTGACGTCATCAATTTCTACGACAGCAGATGGTTTCTACAACCAACTAACACGGGAGGATCAGAGCTTTCCATACGTGTGTCCATTTTGAATATCGACTAAATGCTGACAGAGTTACTGAAAAAAAACATGTTCAACTATTGGTGCAAAATTTGTGGTAAAATAGGCCATTACCCCCATAATTGATCAACGTCTCATTTGGCGTGACATTAAAATTGCACACAAAGTAAATAACCACTTCATTTCCCTTTTCTTCGAAGACAACATATTCCAACGTGTCGGTTTCTTAAATTTTCGGTCTTTGCGGACATAAATAACTTCGCTGCTTATAGAAATTATGCATTGTTGTTAATCTTGCGTTCGGTTCGAGATGTTTTGAGCGTTGCGTTATATTCCGGAGCTGAGCTGTCAACTATGCAAATTTCAAGGTTTTTTGAATGGTTAATACCAAACCTTTTCCAGCTGATAGAAAGGCAATAACAAGTAGAAGATAGCGAGAAGAGAAAGAGAGAAAAAAAAGGAAAGGAAAAGGAGGCAGGAGAAAAATCGAAATGTATCAGCCAACAAAAGTATGCGCATGCGCTAAAGTGAAAGATTGGTCATTTCAACATAGAAACTAGTGGAAAATTTACCTGAAATGTAAACCATGGCTTTTTTAGCATGTATCGCCCGAAGATATTTCAAACTAGATGTTTCACTTCCTAATTAAAATAAAAACAGTGAAAAGAAACAATATTTAAAGCCCAAGTTTGTAACGGTAGTGAAAAGACTAGAGTAAAACAGCATAAAATACTTCGGGTTATCTCTAGGTAACAGCGAATTTAATATTTGCAGTGTCATTTTTGCGTGCGTGAATATGAAATTTATAGTTCAAAGCGTGTTGAACAAATTAATTAACTTCACGTAGTCACGCTGCTCTCTACCCGGTTTGTACGATAACCGATTATGCTGATTCCTCGCTCTGGCAAAGACGTCTTACGTTAACCGCAAGCGGGGAGGGGAAGGTGAGGTTAAGGGAGTTAGGGTACGGGTGGGACCACACTGCAGTAGTGTAAGACCCAAAGGTTGTCCTCATAAATTTGACCACATTGCGGAACAAAACGTCATTGGCTCTGCGCGCATTGTGTGCCTGTGTTTCAATTTTTTTTACGCTCGAATTTCGAGTCCAGACATGGCGGTCCGAGGTTGATGTGTTTCGTGCAAACTAGCTATTTATGTAATTCAACTTTGTTTATGAGTTTTAAGTTGCCGTGCCTTACATTAAAGGCAATTATTCCTAGAGTTACTGGATTGCCGTCATTGAACCAGCTAAGACCTGGAAACCTAAAACCTGGAAAACTGAGACCTGGAAACCTAAGACCTCGAAAACTAAGACCTGGAAATCTAAGACCTGGAAAAGTTTAGAAAGTGAATTCCACAAAGTTATTCGATCAACCCCTCTTTGAAAATTATCGTTTGCAGGCCGATCATACTGCACCTTGAGGGGGCTGCCGTTACGTTTTCGCGAGAGCTGGAAACGAGTTATAATTATTATTGGTGATGCGATGGGTTACGACATACTGTACGCCGTAGTGCGCACAGGTTAACGTTGATTCTTTGATAGGAAAATAGATGTTCCTCATTTAAGATGCTTTTAGAATTGTGAATCAAGGCTACGCATACCCATATATACCTAGGCAGGTTATATAATTGACCAAAGTTTGCGTTGAACGGGCTTCAGTGGCGGCTTCTTTCAATGTGATAATAGTTCTCATTAATCAAGATCCAATACGAACAATAAATAATACAACAAAAACGTTATTTTATATGCTCATTACATTGTACTGATTACACCATTAACACGTTTGTCTGAAAAACACACATCGGAAAAGACAAACACACAATGAACTAAATTATCCAAAGTTGTCTTTGGTAGTGGTGTGTTCTTAAGACATGGAAGTACCATTCTTTTTTGCTATCAAATTAACAAATAAGAGCTCTACATTTGCAATAAAAATGAGCGTGCAATTTTTCCTTCTGACGTAATGTAGCATAGCGAGAATCTGGACTGCATGCTCAGCTAGTTTTGTTTTGAGCCTTAGTTTTAGGGGTATTACTTAAAATGGCATCACGTCGATATGCTTTTTGTAGCGTGTTTTACTTTAAACTTTTGCCAAAGACGACATCAAGGACCCTTGCGAGGCACTAATTATGATTTTTTTTAAGAGCTTTATCAACTTCCATTTACTTGTCTCTAAAAAAGATAATTCCCTAGGCTAAACTACAAAGTTATTGGGGTTGCGCTCCCTCTATGGAAGGGGACTAATAATGACTGAAATTCGAGCGAACGAAAAATAAAACATAGGCACGCATTGCGTGCTTGACCTATGTTGACATGACAAGTCTTGCCCTCGCTTATTTGGGATTTTTAAGACATACTCTGAGGACAAAACAACACACGCAATTATTCTTGCAAATACTTCCCCCTCCACTATAGCACCTGAGTGCATAAAGCCCAATTCAGATGCCGCACCTCCCATGTGCCGTACCAAGTAGTACGTGATTTTTTGGCAGTTTTACGGTGTCCAAATGAGTTTTTTCAACAGATTTCAATTGGGCAAGCCAAAATATCAGGGTATGGCAAATTTTCCCACTTAAATACGACCTAGGAGCGAAAATGAATTTGGTACGGCCCATGAGAGGTACGGCGTCTGAACTGGGCCTAAAACAGCTTTTTCGTTTACTCAACAATACCCTTGGAATGCTAAAAACCCAGTTGGACCAAAATTGGAGATAGAGCAGCCATCGGGCTAGTAGGCTACAAGCTAAAAAGTCAAACTGACACTAGAACAAAACGACTGCATAACAATTTCAAATTAAATCTAAAACTGAAACCTCAGTTAAGGTCAACTAATGATTGTTTGCATATTACTGAAGAATATAAATCGAGATCACGACAAGATGTGAAAGAAACAAGTGTAGTAGATAATAATTTGAGGAGAGGTCAGTCATTGCAGTCAAGTTGAAACGCAGACTGCAGACCATGCAGACTGGTATTTTGTTTTCTTTAAGAAACTGTGATTTGTTGTACTTTTTAGGTCTTCTCACTTTTTGTCGTGTTAAGATGACCTGGCCAGCAGCTTGGCACCGAGTTCTCCAAAATATGCCCCGCAGTAAGGATTTCTCGAACAATTTCGACGGAAAGATTCGCACCTTCTGGGAGTATTTCATATTCCTTTGCCAGACCATTCAAAAGTACATTTTGGTTTTGCAGTTAACGAAGTTTCTGAGATTGAGCGTACTGTGAACTCGCTATGTTGCCGTATACATTACAGGTTTAAAAACCTACAGACACGCTTCAACAAGCTAAGCTATGCAAATTGCTATCTTAAACACGTCGCTAAAAAATTTCAAAAACCATATGTTCCCGTATATGATAAAACCAAGAAAAAAATCATTTTTATGTCGGCTGGAAAATCTGTGGATATGACTGATATAAATCATGGACAGAACATCGTAACCTAAACTAAACCGCATTTTGGGAAGAGAAAACAGGTTTAAAAACCGACTGACACGCTTGAATAAACAAGCTAATTTATACAAACTGCAATCTTATAAACACGTCACTATAAATTTCAAATTACCAAACAAAGCTGTTTCAAAAACCTTGCAAAGTACAGTCAAAATTATCCATATCAAGCACAGATACAACCTTTTCAACCAACATCTTGCTCAAAGATACATAACCAAAACAGCTGTTTCATAACACAAATCATGAAAGAACAAATTAAATTACAGTTTCTCGTCAACAAGTCTATTTTTGGAACTAGGTTAATTGTTTTTGTCACGTACTCACGTTCCACCGTTGGCCACGGCAAAGTTCAATTTTACCTGCCCTTTTAATAGCTTTAGGAAATTACCATCAATTCCACCACACCAAGCCTTTACTGAAAATATAATATTCGAGAGGAAAAAGTAGAAAAGCACATTTGCGCTGATCGTTTCCGTCCCCATATATACATTCAACATGGCCGGTAAGCTTAACCTTGTCTGACCTTCAGCTTCAGTAAGCGGATTCTAACCAGCTCTTTCATTGGTAGAATGCACTCTTAGCTTAGTAGCCTCAGTCTGATTGGTGCCACATAGTGCCACATAAATTCCCCGGGGGGGGGGGGGGGGGGTGTACTCCCATGTGAAACGTGCATGGATGCTCGTCGTCTCGCGTTCTCCGTCTGTTTTAGAATGGCATCTTTTACAGATCAAATAAAGAGCATCCCCGCCCAGTCTCACATGGGACTCCCCCCGGATCAGAAATACATACATACATACAAACATACAAACATACAAACAAACAAACAAACATAGAAAGCGCAAACTACAGTCCAGCTAAGACCTATGTTTTCAACATAGTTAAAAAAATTGGCAGGAAAACCAAGTCACCCAGCAGATTTAATGATTAACAGGACCTGGCACTATTCATAGGAAGCCCAAGCATAATATTTGAATGTCATTAAAAATGGCGTTTCAAAATATGACTTTGTATGGGATTTCGAAGCGAACATTTTGAGCAATACATAACAACGAACTAACTGAATCAAGTTTATGAAACATTACATGGTGTTGTTTGCTATCCTTACAAAGCATTTTGAGCAATTTTAGCTCCATTTACTTAACTGTGTTAGTACGTGTATAATACATTGACAAGGAAGAAGTCATTTGGCCCTATTTAGTCACTATTACCGCTCGACACGTTTCGGAATTCGCTCGAATTTACCCACAAATATAGTTCAGGCTCCCATTCTGACTTAGCCACTTGACAAAAGGAAGACATACAAGTGATTTTCTCAAAACCAATTGCAAATACCTCGTGTCCCAAAAGAATTATCCACTGCACAACATCATAATAGCGTCTCAAAATAGGCCACCATGGATCCGCGAGGATCCCGATAGTCCCATTTGACTGCGGTCGGCACTGGACACCAGTCAAATTATGCCCTTATGGGGAGGGCCACGCTCGTTTTGGTCGTGTTACAATTTTGTAGTAACTATGACCCGGTGCGGCCACAAATTGTCGCTCCAGCGTAGTCTGGTTCGCGCGAGAAAGGTGGAATCGCTGCGCGGGACTCCGTGACCTTATAGTGATTAAGTTATCGAAAGAAATTAAAACGGTCTTGGCCGTTAGAAAATGAAAACGAGTCAAGAAAAAAAGAAAGTGAACCGTGTTTCTCCTTCCTCCTATGTTTCTATTCATGCGTGGTAAATTGAACATATTTGCGTTCATGAACAAAACGTTTGTAATACAGGTCAGTCTACTGCGTAAATTTTAAATACGTACTCTGCGTGAATTGAGTGTGTTCAATTTCAATCGTCGATAGGTTTTATATATCAGATATTTTTTTTCGAACCGAAGTCGGCAAATTCATTTAAATTCATATCCTCACGCGCGTGAAAATGTTTTATTTTAAAATTGTTATTGTATATACTATATCTATTTCTATATTTGCATGAAGCCGGTCAGGTAACCTACTTATTAAAAAAACAAGAAAATATACACCCTGAAAATGGATATAAATTCAGAAATGGGAATGATATATTTTTGCTATCCGCTTGTAACACGCAGCGATTTTCTCACGCGAACCAGACTGCGTCGGAGCGACAATCTTATGTCCGCACCGGGTCATAGTTACTACAAAATTGTAACACGACCAAAAAGAACGTGGCCCTCCCCATAAGGGCATAATCTGACTGGTGTCCAGTGCCGACCACAGTCAAATGGGACTATCGGGATCCTCACGGATCCATGGCGGCCTATTTTGAGATGCTATTATGATTTTGTGCATTGGATAATTCTTTTGGGACACGAGGTATTTGCAATTGGTTTTGAGAAAATCACTTGTATGTCTTCCTTTTGTCAAGTGGCTAAGTCAGAATGGGAGCCTGAACTATATTTGTGGGTAAATTCGAGCGAATTCCAAAACATGTCGAGCGGTGATAGTGGCTAAATCGGGCCAAATGACTCCTTCCTTGTCAATGTGTTATACACGTACTAACACAGTAAAGTAAATGGACCTAAAATTGCTCAAAACGCTTTGTAAGGATAGCAAACAACACCATGTAATGTTTCATGAACTTTATTCAGTTTGTTTGCTGTTATGTATTGCTCAAAATGTTCGCTTCGAAATCCCATACAAAGTCTTATATTTTCAAACGCCATTTTTAATAATATTCAAATATTATGCTTGGGTGTCCTGTGGGCACTATTGTGACCTTGAATGAATGTGACATTGGGCGTTTCCCATTTACTAAATGATTCCGGAAATTCCGGTTGGAAAGTAAATGGAACACGACTTTTCGTGTCGTTCCAGTGGAAAATTTCCAGGAGCAACGGAACGTCTGTAAAGGTAGTCCTGTTTTTCCGTTGGAAACTTTTCCGATGGAAATTCGTGTTCCTTTTACAAGCTCAACCAGTTCCAGGCTATTCGCGGCCATATCTTTACTTTTGGCACGCAAAATCGCCCGAGAATGGAGCCTGGGAGGGCAGCCTGGGAACGAATGGAACTTGTGTCAAATGGAACACGTTTTTAACCCGATGGAAATTCCAGCGAAATTTTCGGAATTTTTCGGTAAATGGAAAACGCCAATGATTATGTGTTTGTTTCGAAACTTGCTGTTGTCACCGAGAGAATATTTTGCACGTACGTGAGACACGTCTTGTTTGTTTTTTTTATAATTGTGCATTTTAGGAGTATCCGGTCACTGTAGCATGCCGTCGTTATGCAAAATGTTTGACTTCAGGAATATCTGGTCACTGTACCATGACATTGTTTTGGCGACTGTATCATGGAACGCACCTCTCTACCCCGTATTACACTCTTTATTTTATAAGAACCATTTTATAAGAACGTTAAAGCTGCGATTTGCCCCAAAATTTAAGAAAATATATGGGCTAAAATTAGACATCTTAGGATCAGCCAAATGTTAAAGCATTCTTATTAAAAAAAGAGTGTACTCAAGATGACGACTCCAAAGCAAAGAAATAGATATTGGAAAACATCGATTTAAGGCCGATTCAAAGTTTCGGGGGGTTTGTGTTTTCGAGGTCTGAGTTTTTGAGGTGTGTGTTTCCGACGTCTGCGTTTTCGAGACATCCCCCTGCGAACGACATTTTATATGAGCTCTTGGGTTTTCAGGTCTTAGGTTTCCAGGCCTTAGTTTTCCAGTTCTTAAGTTTTCAGATCTTAGGTCTTAGGTCTTAGGTCTTAGGTCTTAGGTCTTAGGTCTTAGGTCTTAGGTCTTAGGTCTTAGGTCTTAGCTTTCTAGACAACCTCATGGCGTGATTTTGCATCAAACCAGATCCAAAATCCAGGCATAACTAATCGATGACATCAATGACATTAATGAAATCAATGAGTAATCAATAGGTAATCGATAGGTAATCAGTTGATTAGTCATTGATTATTGCCGATGATCAATGAGTAATCGATGACTAATCGATAGGCCACAAAATTTTTGGTCATTGATTAGTCATCGATTGCATCGATTAGTCATTGATTGCATTGATTAGTCATTGATTTCATTCATTACTCATCGATATCATTTCGTGCCTGAAAACCGTATTTGGCGAATAAGAACAAAATAAAAACAACTTATTAATTGTAACAGATGTTTCCAGCTTTATTTTATCCAGTCTACAATTAAGCTTACAATGTGTTAAGCGTCAGAAGGCCTATTTTTATTTGTATTTTGTTGCCCCGTCAAGGTTGTCCGACTTAGCAAATTCTTCTATTACTCCTTGAGACGGGTATCTGCTTTCTTTAAACAGGGCCTCAAGGGCCATTTTTTGCAGATGGGAAAATTTGGTTCTTGTATTTGTAGTTGATGAAGCCGCTCGTTTCCTTTTGTGCAGGTGTAATTTCTTCAACAGGAACGCCAGTTATAAGGAAAAATACGTCTAACACAGATAAAAAATCCCCACTGAAAAAAAATGGTACAAGAAAGCAAGAAATGTGTCTTTTGTGCGCAGTATAATAGTCGATGAGTAATCGATGGGACATCGATGAGTAATCAATAACATCAATAGGTAATCAATTACATCAATGAGTAATCGATGTCATCAATGAGTAATCGATAGGCCACAAAATTTTTGGGCTTCGATTAGTTATCGATTACTCATTGATCATCGCCAATAATCAATGACTAATCAACTGATTACCCATCGATTACTCATTGATTACCAATTGATGTCACTGATCATCGATTAGTTATGCCTGGAAAATAGATGCTGCGTAATTGCATAAAACAATGAAATGAGAGTAAATAATTGATGAAACTGTCAAAGTTACGACGAAAGCAAGGGAAATATCGCTTTCGGTCGCATCATCTAAAAAAAACCATGGTTCCCCACATACATTGTTTCTTAAACTTTGTGTCCATAAAGATCTTTATTTAAACAAACTATTCAGGGAATTTGAACCCTTTTATTGTATTCTAGACTTTTGCAATTTTCCTGAAAACTTTTGAATTTCTGACAATTATTTCAAGTTGTTGTTGTTGACAAAAATGCCAAAATACCGACAACTTAAAGTTCTCTCATAAACCGAACAAAAAGCGGGATCGAAAAACTAAAAAAAGGAACGGCGAGACAAGATCCACCAGGAGCTGCAAAAAATTACCAGTCGGCTTTCAGACACATAAATCTTTCTTTACAGAAAACGAACAGTGGGTTTATTTTAATTACTCGAGGGAAAAATCCCGTTTCGGTTGACTTATTTTAAATATAACAGAACTTGCTTTAATCCATAGTTGTTTCGGTCGATATCACTTGTGACTGACATAACAAGTAAAGCATTAAGAAGTACAACACGTGTTCACGTGTAAAACAAAAGAATTGATTAAAATTTTCCCTAGAAATCAAGCGATCTAAAAGCGCTTGTAAAATCCATTTCTAGGGAAAATTTTAACCAATTCTTTTGTTTTACACGTGAACACCGCTTTGTTTCGAACCGCCGTCCATTTAGTGCCTCTGAAATGTGGTACGCTGCTATTTTCTGCTGTTAAACACACAGGTTTATTCACGCTTTGTATACATCTTTGCTCAATTTTTGAGCTATTTTGTCTACAAAATAGCCTCATAGTCGGCATGCAGCCTCACGTTTCTGGGAAGGTTGGTTCTTTGGTTGGTTGGTTGGTTGGTTGGTTGGGTGGGTGGTTTTTGGGTGGACCATGTTCGGCATTCCCGATGACTGTCGAATTTTACCGAAAGGCTAGTTGTCGGGGCCGGAACAAAAATGCAGCTGAAAACGCAAGGAAAATGCCGTTACTAAAGCGACACGACGAAGGTGTCCGGATTTTACTTGCTTGACGTTGGATATTTATATATGAAATAGAAATGGCTGGCTTCCTTGTGGTAGACTTCCTTAGAAAACGAATCGTCAGCACAAACCTGGTTTACACGTGAGCGGAAGCGAGTTCTAGTAAATAATTCGTGGGATATCTGATATTTATGTTCGGTCTAGGAAATATTTGTCAGCTTCGTTTGTTTTGGTAGATGAGAATTGGAACAAATCCTTTGTACGCATGCGCATAACTCACGTTTGGAGTTATATGGTTCAACTTTAGAGTGTGAGAAATGACGTGACTTCTGTGCAGGGATGTCCCATAGTAAATGATGGTAAATAGATGGCGAATAGTTTGAAGGCATGAAAAGGGCAGAATCGTGAGTTTCGAACTAAAACGAATTATTGTTCGTACCTTTTGGTAGGTTTTAAAATTAATGCCCATGCCACTCGATCACTGCGTCCGTCAAAGGCACAAGGTCGACAAGGAAGAAGATTGTATGGGTGGCATAAAAGTTGCTCGTACGTGCGACTAGCTAAGCGCAAAGTTAGAGGCGACTTACCAGAGAAATGGGTTTCTGGTTAGGCTGCGTGGCGGTAGCGGGAATGTTTGTTCAAAGTTTGAGCGGAAAGATCAGCACGACAATCAAACCAAATCAAAACAATTATCACCTCCAATACGAAGACAAAAACGAAATAGCTCCACGCAAGATTCGTTTCACAGTTTTATAGACACAAAAATCGGCTATCATTCTTCAGATTACAAAAACGCATAATTTACTCATTCCCCGCTTCCTTTCAATTTTCTCCCTTTGTTACACAACTCTAGCTGCCGCGAAAGCCAATAAAAAGCGCCGAAAACGAACTTACGACAGTCTCATGAAAGTCTCGTGACTCGCCATTAAACTTTGTCTCATCACATGTTTGTACGTGACAAAACACCACGTGTTTACACAAAACAGTAACCTGTTCGTGAAACGACCCACACCAAACATTATCACATGACTGCCTGACCGTGCGATAAAATCTCTCCCCTCCCCCCCCACCCCGGAGCTATTAAAGCAAAATTTGGCCTTGACTTGATCACATGTACTCCACGTGATAAAATTCACTTTGTTTACCACACAGGCGAACCACTCCATTATTCTCGAATTCGCTCATTTAAAATTCCAACGATTCCTTCGCCCATTACCACCTCTCTACATAACAAAACATCCCTTAATATTATTTTCACCCAATTTTGCATCTTACTTTCACATCAAAACGCTCATGAAAACAAAATTTATTCGCTGAACACAGCCACTGATTTTTGTGTGGCTTCAGCGAAGCTGAGACCACTACCGTGTGGCACCAATATTTTTGCGGGAGTTTAATTTTGCGAATGGCGACTTTTTTCATTCAACTTATATAACATATATATATATATATATATATATATATATATATATATATATATATATATATATATATATATATATATATATATAACAATGTTTATCTACTCAATATCGTTTCATATGGACTTTAATACAGGTCTGTTTCGTAGACCAACAAAGAGTTGGTCAACTCATCAGTCTAACTCAGTGATCTTCTTCACTTAATGTGGTCGAAATATAGGTGTAAAAGGAATTTGCGGTGTTTCGTTGTCACTTTTGATTAATTTATATTGTTTTCTATGAGGACGGGAGAAGGAGATGCTTGTGACAAGTTTATATATATATATATATATATATATATATATATATATATATATATATATATATATATATATATATATATATATATATATATAACATATATAGAAAATTTGTATTTCGATTTTCCAAAGTACAGTGCTCGATACGTTAAAGTAGAGCGTAATATATATTTTGAAAATAGAAAAAAAACTACACTTTCATCCCGACAAGCCTGTTTCGTGATTGCTCACTCTTCAGGGGATTTTAATCCCCTGAAAATCCCCTGAAGAGTGAGCAATCACGAAACAGGCTTGTCGGGATGAAAGTGTAGTTTTTTCTATTTTCAAAATATATAATATATATATATATATATATTTAACAATTATTCTACGAGGGCGCGCTGGATATCGAATAAGAGATAACCAACGAGGCGCGTAGCGCCGAGTTGGTTATAATCATTTGATATCCAGCAAGCCCGAGTAGAATAATTGTTTTATTAAAAACTTAACCACTATTAAAAAAAATCAAGAAAGAACGGGAAAAATGAGAAAAGAAATTTGAACGGAACAGTAATCGATCACATGACTGAACGAAAAAGGCGCCAAAACCTTGCGAAGTGTTGCAGCATTTCATTGCAAAGCTGAATGAATCAATGAAAACTGCTCGAAAGTGAACAAAGTAGCCCGTCAAGTTTTGGAAAAAAAAGCTTCTAATTATTGGCTCTGAAATATGGTACATCTTTCATTTTTCCTGAAACACTGTTCAAAGCGGATTGAAGCTGTACAATTTCACCATATTGGCTGCTGGAGTTGAAAGTGAGCAAGTTTGTAATCTGTTCGCACAACGGAGCCATCATGTGCGTGTTTGATCGAACTGAAGACAGAACAAATTTGAACTTGAAGAGGTAATTTCTATGCAGCTCAGAAGCAAGATTACTGCGGCGAGGAACATTGGAATTCACCATCATAGTTTGTTAAACGCAAAGCGCAAAATGCAGTTGTTCTTGGTTTAGAGGTTGCCGACGGAATGGTAAAAACAACATTCAAACAACTGGAAAAGCGATTCAACTCCGTTTACATGGCATCCGATTTCTATCTGAGCATTTCGACCTATTGACACACAGAGCTACAACGAGTGCAGGTAAACCAGTGTCAATTTTGCGTGTTAAAGCCGAAAAAAATCTCGCCTTTCCTTCCTTCTTGGTAGTTTGCAGTTGTATTTTTTAGTACTTGTTTAGACCGCTTCATGATTTTTGCACCGACTCACCATGAATGTGTGATAGTTTTTATTAAATGCTCCTGTCCCATTTCACTAAGTTTTATTTTATGTCTTGTCTTGATATTTTGAAGTGGAAAGCCTTCCTGATAAAACCTACCGTTTGTTCAATTTCAATGATCGACGTGACGATCGATGAAAGAAATTAATTGTAAACACAACGCTTCTATTTCTGCACATGTTCTTCAAACAAATTTTGACTTGTGTTAGACGACGCTGTTGGTGATGCTTGTTGGTGACGCTGTTAGAATTTCTGCTTGATTTAAATTCACTGCCAAGTGATTTTTCTCGTCCATTTTTCTCGCCGGTTTGCTCGCGAGGAAAGAACTTTGAGCTCACTTTCTTGTTGAGTGTTCATTGACCATATTTGGTCGCAGCAGGTATATGAGCTGATAGCCTAGCTCCGTTCAGCCAATCAAAATACTAGAAATTCAATATACCTAGTCCAGTTTTTAATAAATATATATATTATACTTGCGCGCGCGTAAATGTCCGCTCGATGTCTGACTAATTATTGACTAATTATTGACTAGTTAAGTTTTAAATTTCTACGGTTCCTTACGCGCGCGCTTAAAATGTAAATTTGCGGCTTTTTAAAATAACGGTCTCTTGTCACGCGAACATATTGCTGATGTAAACCTTAACGATACTTCAGTGTATATGGAGATTAACTGATGAGTGGACCAACTCCGTGTTGGTCTACGAAACAGATTTGTATTAAATCCATGTGCCCTCATTGAGTTGTCCATCTACTGGTATATATATATATATATATATATATATATATATATATATATATATATATATATATATATATATATATATATATAACTTCAGATGAGTCCCACACTGATAAATCCAGAATAGTGCTCAACAATGATGGAGCGGTAAGAACAATGTTTATCTACTCAATATCGTTTCATATGGACTTCAATACAGGTCTGTTTCGTAGACCAACAAAGAGTTGGTCCACTCATCAGTTAAATTGATGAGTTAAAATTGTGAGTGGGATCCAAACGGATACACGATGCCTTGACTCCAAGAATTAGATAAGTTGAATGAAAAAGGAAGTCAACTGCGAACCGCTCACAGGTCCATGTTTAATACAAACGTTTCACCCTTCGGGCTTCTTCAGTGTATGGCTGACATTGGACAATACTTGGTAAAGCTACGTAGGTCGGTTACAAGATCATATATATATGTACAAAGGGTGGTAGATTGCGAAGTCTTAAGGTCACGTAATAATGAATGGATTTACAAAAAGTGCTAATGAAATAGTGCTAATTAAGGTTACAATTACAAAACATTACAAGTTACTTGTCAAAGGTCGCAGAAAGTAAACAATAATACATAATTTGTCAGCCAAAGATTACATAATATTACATTATATTCAAAGGATTTAATAAAGGTGCTAATGAAATGAACAAACAAAGCTTACGAAACATTGCAAATAACTAGTCAGAGGTCTTCATAAAAAGTATTGCCTAATTTGTCAGCCGAAGGGCAACCATCACAATAAAAATTTTAGGTCTAAAAAATTCAGCTATTACGTAACTAAACAAGTAAAAAATAATGCAAGGTGGTTTGAGAAAAGTACGATAAAAAGTTCTTCAACGTAACAAAATCCTAACTAGAAGACCTTGAATAAAAGCAACAGTTAGATAGACAACAGTTTCCAAGGCAGGAGTCCTTAAACAGAAACATCTGTAATAAAATCCCCGGCCGAAACCCCTGAGTAGATCAAGAAAGGTAAATAATGTAAATCCATTCATTATTACGTGACCTTAAGACTTCACAATCTACCACCCTTTGTACATATATATATATAATCTTGTAACCGACCTAGCTTTACCAAGTATTGTCCAATGTCAACCATACACTGAAGAAGTCCGAAGGGCGAAACGTTTGTATTAAACGTGGACCTGTGAGCGGTTTGCAGTTGACTTCCTTTTCCATTCAACTTATCTAATTCTTGGAGTCAAGGCATCGTGTATCCGTTTGGATCCCACTCACAAGCGGCATTTTTCGTTGGTGACACAGTTTCTTCATTCAATCTATATATATATATATATATATATATATATATAAACCAGTTGGTGAACTACTCAAATCTTGAGTGAATGGACATTTAATACAAACTTGTTTCGTAGGCCACCGAAGAGGTGACCCACTCATCAGTTAAACTCCATCTTACACTGAGTCGTTAAAGTCTACATCATTGTTTTGATCGCGTTATAAACGGTTACAATTTTAAATTTTACATTGAACAGCGCGCGCGCGCTCGATCGTCTACGATGCTTATGCCAAAGTTTAACTAGACTCACTAAGTGCTCACGCTGAAATTAATGTCTTTGACGTGCTGAATTAAACCTTAAAATGAACTTGCGCCGATGCCTACATGTTGAGATAAGCTCATTTCTCTTGTTAAGTGTTGCCATGTGCGGCCTACAGATTAAAAAGAATTTCTCTGTGTTACAAAGATCACACCGTTTTGTAATGTTTGTGTAAGGTTTAGCCTTGGCAAGGATTTTCCACGTGACTTTGAATTCCTTGTTTTCCCCTTTGTTTTCAGATATATATATATATATATATATATATATATATATATATATACAAAATGAGCAAATTTGAAAAAACTGTGCCGTAACTTTTTCGCTTTTTCCTGGACGCAGTCCAGGACAAAGCCTTCTACGGCCGACCAAAAGTGAAGGGGGGGGGGGGGATGTCAAACGGCACACCGCCGTGTGCTCCCCAGGGACCAAGCTTTGTGACCAATGGTGAAAGTTGGGTAAAAATATATCCCATTTTATGCCGTATTTTAACAGAATTCGAGGATAGCTCCCATGAATCAATTAAAACTCACTTGTGGTCGTGAATTCGTTTTCTGGTAGCTGTCGTCAAATTCTGATCGGTTAGTTTATAACGAGGAAAAGTCTGTAAATCGGCGTGGGCACATTTTTGCGTTTCACCTTCTCACTGTAACATGTTTGGGACTGGGAAAAAAGTAGCATATAATGGGAATGGGAAAGATGTTCTATAGAGTCTACAGATCATTTGAAACTCTTGTTAAGTCCCTTAATGTATAAAAATGCAACAAAACAGTCCCTAAGTAGACGTAAAAATGTTTGTAAATCAACAGACGTCAAACCAATGTAGTTGCGACTTGATTTTAGCGTTGATTTTATACTGCATTTACTGAAATCAGCGATTTGGTTGCGCAGCGGTAGACGTTCCCACTATGAGCATGCGCCTAACAGGTCAAACCATGTGCACGATTAGATGGCGGAAACGAATGCGGGTGCTATTCGGATTGTAATTGTTGAAATCAAATACATTTGTCTAACAATGTTACCATCCACACGGAAAACGGTAAACTGAAAATTTCTTTGGATTGCACTCGGAGAATTCGGAGAATCTATTAGGAAGCGAGGGTTTATGGATTTCACATTGGAGGTATTTTACA